>JAECUM010035486.1:0-11190 GCA_016617855.1 Megalonaias nervosa
CTAATATTCGGCTCGAGGATTCATACTGAATAATCATACAAATATCGACTAAGAAAAACATGCATTTGTGAAATTATAGTTTCGCGATAGATGGTCATTAGGCTATTATTGAAAAAAATGATGTAGTAGTTGCTAATTCAAGAACCTTTCTGTTCACAATGAGTTTTCATGAGGTTCTTCGAAATGGGGAAATGGAACTATCAAGCCACGCTCACGGAGGTATTGTATTCACTTGGTATGAGATCTCTTCAATGTAACACTATTTTTCTTCAATTTCCGTTCTTCCTAGCGGTGTTATTAACTTAGACCCTTGATTTAAAGAGTTATACAGGTTTCTGCATACTATTGTAAGGTTTAAAAACTGACCATCATAATTTCAAGGCTGATATTAGCTGCCGATGCCGATGCCTAGATGCTGTAACTTTTGTCACTTGCAAACAGTTTGTGCTTTCGCTGACAGTGCTTCAGGACAGCGATAAGCTAACATGTCATCACCAACAACTCAGAAAGAGACTCGCACAAGTAAATGTCAATTGCAAAGGATATTTCACTGCCAATGTTGCTTTCAAATTCTCAACCATTTTGAACTTTCAAATTGTAACCTCAATCCAACATAGTTAATTCCTTGGCAAATAGGTCAAAGGGTCACAGAGTCAGATGAAAACATATTGCAGACTTTACATTCAATTTAAGTAATACACTCGATTTCAATGCAGTTGAACAGTACCGAGAGAAGTCAGATCACGCGTCTGCATATAATTATTGTTATTGTTTTTATGCATAAAAATAGTTTTGCTATATGCTAAAATTTGATAATTTTCTTATTTTTTCCTTCCTATGTGATATGAAAATACAAGATTACCCATCATGCCAAGTTACACTTGATTGTGTGTGCCTACAGATGTACCTGCAGCAACAAAACGAGTACTTTGTGAGCTAGAACAAATAATAGAAACTTCATTACATTTCAGACATGGAACTTAAATTTTTTTGAAATTATTTGACTCTACGATGTTCGCGTATTAATACAATTATTTTCTGTTACTTCCTTTACAACAGTAATACGCTCGCTGTGATACATTGCTGAATCGGACTTGCTTTGTGGTCGGATATGATCAGATCATTATTTCATGTGTTCTTGTGTTAATATCAATCTGCAAATGCGTTGAATGTTGTGTTTATATAATTAAATTAGTTTTACAAAACTTGATGGTTTTGCTTCTCTCTGTTAGTTTATGACCATAGAGTCATAACACTTGAGACGATGGCCCAGTGCAGTGTGTGTCTGTGTCTGTGTGTGTGTGTTTGTGTGTGTGTGTGTGTGTGTGTGTGTGTGTGTGAGAGAGAGAGAGAGAGAGAGAAGGGGATCTGACCACAAAGACCATATATTGCTTTTATTGTCCGTTTCTCTGTTGGTGTATCATTTCTCAGTTGAATCTCATAGAGACAGAGACAGACAGACAGACAGACATAAGCGTGATTGAGGTTAAATTGACATCAAATATAATGTCCTTGGTATAGGCTAAATAAAACCAACAAAAAGCACACATAGATTATAGTATGTGTGCGATGTCTAGCCAAGGACTTAACAGTACGACTTTCAGGTCTGGATAGACTATTTCAATTTGGTACCATTGTTACCGTGTAAAACAGTAGAAACATTACTGGGAAAGTGTACGCATATTACTATAACGACTCGTGCTCCTCTAGATTACTTGGTATAAGTTCAAGATCAGGGCTTTCAACAGCTCGAATTCGCTTTCTGATTTCACTCCACAGATCCCCACGTGTTTCTATTCCTTAAGGCACGAGAGTAAGAAAGAGATAAAACCGAAAGTAGAAAGGATTTCAATAAAGTTGTGTTACACGCAGATCATTATTATTATTCCTCGTTATATATATGGGTGGGTGGGTGTGCCGGCGTGCCTGCGACTAAACAACTTTTGAAGCAATATACTGATTGTACATAGTCGTGTAGACTATCAGGTTCTGTCCAAATGGATTGATCGGTAACAAAATAGGAAAAACTTTTTATATAAAATGCTTTATTTTATTTTTCATATGAGTTATAAAAGCTAGGATATAATGATCGAGAAAAGGATTCGTAATTAATATGGGGGATATTTTTTTTCGAATAAATAATGTGTGTTTTCCCGGTCTTTTTTCGCATCGTTGAACAGCGTGTTTACAAATCCTAAGACAAATATTTTTCATATTACCCCTGGGCATGAAAAGTACTAAATCCTCAATTTTTGTCGAACGTAAGTAGTTAAGCTAGACTCCAATGGTTGGAAGTTCCTAGGCATATATTACTGAAGGTCTGGGAAATTCCGGCCACAGATACTTTCACGTCCATACAGGCTCTGCCCCCGCTGATGTTCACGTTCTTGACTTCAAGGCAGATTTCGACTTTCAGAAAGCTGACTTTTACCGTCTTGCAGTATTTGAAGGCCTTAGCTGTAAATACACAAATACATACAAGTTATTAAAAAAATACTAAGTAAATCAACATTGCCAATAGATATAGCCATAGATTGATAAACAGATAGAGATAAATGAAAGAAATAAATTGTAACTCTCTCAAAATATGCATAAGCCATCAAAGATTAAGCTTGCAAAACATTTAAAAAACACGTGCATTATATTGACATAATGACGTATATCAAACAAACAAAAATATATAATAAACAAGTCTAGTGACACATGTACCATCTGACTGCAATGCTCAAACACACACACACACACACACACACACACACACACACACACACACAAGCAAAGATCCATCAGGCTAATCATGGACCACCTGACAGGAATGTGCAAATACAAACAACCATCCAATGGTCTAGTGAATCATGTGCCTACTGACTGTAATGCGCAAATACATAGTACAAGCATCCATCCATCAGTATGGTGAATCATCGGCCATCTTAGTGCAATGCGCAAATGCATACATACAAGCAACCGTCCTCTAGTTCATCTGTTCTTTCATCCATTTATCAAAATGAAATATAAACTTTCATTTATAGACATATTCGCATCTACTCACTTAACATCCTAAACAAATTCATACCTGCCTACTTATTCGCTTGGTTGCGTAAATGGAGATATGAGCGGAACATTGAAAAAGTTGCTAAAATCATGAATATGTTTTGACAACTGGCAAAAGGTTTAAAGTTCAACTTTAAATAAAATAATTGTCCGTTTTCATTTGAAATAGAAATAAAGTCCTAATATGTTTCCTACAAGGGAAACATAACGATTTGTGTACAAGAAGACATAAATACCTTTCTTTGTTCCCATTGTTTTCAAACATGTCCTGATTTACGTAAAGAAAGTATGAAGTAAATAAATAAGTTCCATATCTATCATTTTCAGCAGCAAATTTTGAAAACATGTAAATCACCGACACTTAGTTGGTATAACATGTTTTCCTTTCATCCCTGCACAATCCGTGATATAATACAATAGTTAAGATATACAAATTATTTAAATCGAGCTTCTAACACTTCTACAAGAAATAGGTCAATTGTCTAGTTTGTAAATATTTCGAATGTAAAATGACGTAGAAGTAAACTGGAAAAACATAATGTTTACCTGGGACAGTCTGGCAGAAGACGTTGTCGCCCCTGTACGTAGCACAAAATTGAAACTCGTTGCTGTTTGGCAGATACGATATCCTGAAGCATGCTTCAATACAAGATAATAACCAAATAAGTATCAAGGCAAATGATTCGTCGTCACAAATCTTTATGAAACGGTCAGGATTATTACAGAAGAAAATGGTTAATGGATTCATGTATCGTATTTAATATTAAATATCTATAACTTGCGACATCTACATTTGCTTTTGTCATGGTCTTATTCAAATTCCTCGAGCTCTATCATAATGTTACCCGTTAGGAGCCACAAAATCACCTCACAAAGATTGTAGTTATGCTTTTAATGATTTAGAAGTAGTTTTGATAGCCATCCGATCATATTATAAAGACTTTGGTTTAATCATTTAACGGGGTAGAAGTAGTTTTAATGGCAACCCAATCATATCTCAAAGATCTTATATCTTATATCTTATACTGTTTACGGCATGGAAGTAGCTTTTGAAGACTTGTACATGCAAGCTCTAACTAACGTAAGGTGTCGCGCACGAGCAGTAACAGAAATGTTCCCTCTCTCTCTCTCGCTTAAAAGGTTGCGTGCAATTAACAGTTGCATGATTATTGTCAGCATGAGGCTGCCGAATATTGCATAGACTGGTACAGTGTTAATCCTTTTCAACCACAACATGCGTTATATAACCCTTCCGCTGCAACAATAAATTAGGTGCGGTGCGCTGCTTGATATGCATGAATCAGTGCATACATGAATTAATTAATTATTCAAAGTAAAAATTAACGAATCAGTGAATGTATTTCCAGTTGAAATATCTCAAGTGCAATATATATATATATATATATATATATATATATATATATATATATATATATATATATATATGATTTTTTTATGTCTTAAATTATTTAAAAATAGTTTGGTTCGCACCATGCTGCACGAGCAGCAAAGTGCTTGTAACGAGAAAACAGATAATTTCGAGCTCTCTGGCTTTGGACTGTACCAAAACAAAAGTACATGTAGATTCGAGTTAGAAAGCAACGTCGCAACACGACACGATTTATGTCAGGAATCCTTCCATTTTACCGGAGCAGTCTTCAGTCGTGGAGGTATATGAACTATAAAATTGCATCCTTTCTCGCTATCCGTGTTATGTGAGAGAATTGCTTGATATATTAGAGGTTCCAGTATTTATTCAAAATTTTACAGATAGTGAGACATATGTCATGGATGCCATCGTATTAGATAAACTATAGTCTGTTTTGAAGTTAGCCATATTGTAACTGAACAGACGAATTTTAATTCATTTAAATGTCGCATGTATTAAAAGATGAGAAAATGTTCTCTTGTCCGAAACAGATTCATATACGAAAATGTTTATTATATTAATAATCTTGTACAGTAGACCGTTGCAGGCCCAGCCCAAAGATGTGCGGGGCCCAAGGCCGCATGCGGGGCCCAAGGCAGCAAGCGATGAGCGCGGGGCCCCAAGCAAAAAATAGCATTGCGGAGACGCGCTGGGCCCAAGGCGGTTGCCTCGTTCGCCTTGCCCTAGGGCCGGGCCTGGACCGTTGTAGAAATAGTTGTCACAGTCATCTAATCATATCTCAGATACTGTAGTTCATGTACTTAACGGTAAAGAAGTAGTTTTAGTGGTCTCCCATTCATGTCTCAAACATATTAGTTTATACTGTTAATGTAGAAGCAGCGTTGGCGGCCTTATACACGCAATAACTAACAAACATAAAGACTAACGCACGAGCAGTGACAGAAATGTTCCCTCTCTCTCTCGTGGAAAAGGTCGAGCGCAATTAACATTTGCGTGGGGGCCCCGAGTGGCCGAGTGGTCTAAAGAGCTCACCGTTACGGATCACTGCCATCTCACCTCTGTCTGCGTGAGTTCGAGTCTCAGGCTCGGCTAACGTGAGTACGTGAGAAAGCCTGCCAGTAGCTTCTCGTGGGTCGGTGGTTCTTCCCGGGGTTTTCCAGGGTTCTTCCTCCACCAATTTTACTGGCCGCCATGTATAGCCTATCTTGTGCTGAAAATGGCGTTAAACCCAACAACAACAACAACAACAACAACATTTACGTGATTATTGTCAGCATGAGGCTGCCAACTATTGCATAGACTGGTACAGTGTTGATACTTTCCGACCACAACATGCGTTATATAACACCTCCGCTGTAACAAAAAATTAGGTGCGTTGCTTGAAATGCATACATCAATTAATTAATCAACCAGTGATTAAACGAACGAAAATCAATGAATGAATATACGATTGAAATATCTTAAATGCAAAATGTTTCTTTTAAGGTACTCACACCCGATATATTTTGGACTCTTTATGATCATGTTGATGGTGTCGTCAAGGGCATTACAACGAGCGACCTACCTACTATAGAAGATTTGCAGGGCACAATAACTGAGAAAAGGACAACATTATTTTCGTACGTTTCTGATCAATTAATTGTTTTAACTTATTATTTAATAACAAATAACTGAATAAAAGTGCATAGGAAACATTCGCGGTTATATCTGCATTGTGTAATCGTTACCTGAGACAAGTGTTACACGTCATTTCCGAGTCGTTCAGCGAACGTTTGTATACCACAAACACTGTACGGTTTTTATTCTTACGTGATGAATAACGCGAAAAAGAGCGTACTTAAGCAGCATGTGAAATTTCGACGCTTGAGGACAAGTGACGTCACAAAGCAAACGCTTGAAAACAACTGAGATCGGGCGAATTATGTAGGAACAGGAAGAATAATGCTGTACAAAGCTTGCATTGGAACAAGGTTTTTTTTCCCCCACAGATACCAGTGGAATTTAGCCTTTGTCCAATTAAAGCTATATTGTAAAGATCCAAAATCAGCGACTAAGGTGTGTGTGTGTGTGTGTGTGTGTGTGTGTGTCAGTGTGTGTGTGTGTGATTTTTAATATTGTTTCTGGAAATTATGAATCGTTTTGATTATCGCATGAATTTACCTGACCATTTACACCACTCACAGGTGTTACCACTGCAACCCATCACATCTTTATAGTTCTGAAGGAAATGCAAGACGTCGACAATGGTTTTTATGTTCTGCACCTCGTCCAGAACGCCAGTCGCAGAGGTACCATCCAGTTCTTCCAACATCCATGGCAGTTCAACTGAAATATACAGTAAAATATTGTTATATTGCTACTTTATTAAATACCTTTGAAACAGCAATTATATCCACATTATACCCTTTTACACATCCAAAAAAAGTATACCTCACTTGTAAACTGCTTTGATATATACATATGCCATACATGTATAAACAGACAATATTTTCTTCTCCAGTTATATGGCGTCGTCGCAGAAAAGAACATGTTTCAAGTACTGCTTGATATCGCAGATAAGAACATATTCTTTTCATATAACAGATAAAATCTCACTTGTTTCCTCATGCGGTTACATAAGAACAAATACTCTCGAATGTTGGAGGGAATATTTTCATACGAAAATTTAGGAATTTATTATATTTTGCCATTGAAAGCAACTGGTACAAAGATGTAGTTTTTGGTGACATTTACTTTCTGTTTTAGTCCTAGCTTACAAAAGGCGAGATACATCGTTTCTTTATACTTTGGCATTATGGTCTGTGAAAATCTAATGCATTCAAGCTAGGCCATATAAAGTTATGTCTACACTTATGACAAAACTTGAGCTGCATATCTTTATGCATACTATATATATATATATATATATATATATATATATATATATATATATATATATATATATATATATATATATATATATATATATAAAATTGTGTCTTTATGTCTGTGTGTATATTTGCATGTTATGTTTGCCTATATATGATAATTACCTGTCTTGGATTCGTCAATATCCTCCACTTCCTTTCGAACTGTGGAGATAGAGGAGGCTTGAACGCCTACCAGAAAGCTGGTGACCGCTAGAATAATGAACCCTTTCATTGTTGATTATCTGCTTTAAGCTTTAATAATAATAATAATAATAATAATAATAATAATAATAATAATAATAATATAATAATAATAATAATAAGAAGAAGAAGAAGAAGAAGAAGAAGAAGAAAACAGAATTATTATTATTATTATTATTATTATTATTATTATTATTATTGGAAGAAAAAAAACACGGAAACATAGACAAATATAATGGACAGGAAGAATGGGAATGAAAAGGCAAACAGACAGATGCACGAACTGTAGAACTGAATAAAGGTAAAGTGACTGATAAACAAAATGAGATACGGTACTTACCAATGCGATGTCGAAGAGGGGAGTGGTCCACATATGATCTGCCTGGGTGTTTTATACCCTGGATGGATCCGGGAGACTGGGATGTTTGTTCAAAGCACTTGCGAACTGCTTAGGGATACTTACATGATAAGTGTTACCTCAAAGAAGATCCGTGTTAAGCATTTGGTATGGCCTTTTATAACTGCGCTCGACGTGAAACAATGCAAATGTCGGGAAGCCTTTGATAAAGTGTTTCAGAAAACAAAAACAAACAAAGAAACAAAAAATACCCAGTAACCAACATTGCTATCATATCTAGTAGAAGAGTTGATTTATTTGATGCTTTTTATTTACAAAGTGATGAATGTAAAAATGAAGGATAGGTGAGTTATAAAAAAATAAGCAGTACGGATGCTTACTTATACGTTACTTCAGTGACAAGTTCATTAGCCATAATATTTTAAAGTGATATAGATTATAGGCATAAATTTTATTCTTTTCATGCAATGCATTCTTTACATTTACCCTATAACATGGCACTACAACCATTGCACATGCGTTTCGAATTCAATCCGCTTTGCGCACTATGCATGTTCTTTCTCATAATAATAATAATAATGAGGACTTTGTATAGCGCCTAATCTTTAGAAGCTCTAAGCGCTTTACAACATTTGACAACACTTAAAAAACATATATAATGATATGATTACAAAAATTAAAACAAACACCACGAAATTAGAAACAGAAAACATGCTGTAAATATTTAAGGTAAGGATACATTATTAGGTCTTTAAGTCTGTTCTTGCAGTTGAAATAGGTGAGTTTTAAGAGAGCTTTTGAATGAGATCACTGTGTCTTTGTGTCTAAGTGCAGTGGGCAATTCGTTCCACGTTGCTGGGCCCTGGTATGCAAAAGAGCGTTGTCCATATGATTTCATCTTCATAGTGGGAATGATGAGAATACGAGTGTCAGAAGAGGAGCGTAAGCATCTTGCAGGTGTGTACTCATGGGTGAGGTCAGATAGGTATGTTGGACTGGAGCCCATCAGTGAAACGTAGCACAGAGAACAAATTTTGTGTTTAATTCTGGATCGTATGGATAGCCAGTGTAGGGTAGAGAGCAGGGGAGAGGCGTGCTCTGATCGTGGTACTCTAAGGATGATTCGAGCAGCTGTATTTTGAACTTTTTGAAGTTTCTGAAGTAGATATTGAGACGAACCAGACAGAATTGAGTTACAATAGTCCAGTCTTGAAAGTATTAAGGAACACACAAGTGTTTTAGTGGCATCAACTGAAAGATACTTGCGAATGGAGCTGATTCGTCTCAGCTCAAGATATGCAGCCTTGCATATGTTCATGACATGTTGATGCAATGTGAGAGTACTGTCAAGAGTGACACCGAGGTTTCGTACTGACTGTGTGAATTTAATGTTGGTGTTGCTGATATTTATTGTCTGAGGTAAAGAATGTGAATGAGAAAGTCTTTGTGTAGTAATCAGGATGGCTTCAGTTTTATCATCATTCAGCTGCAGCTTGTTACATGTCATCCATGATTTCACATCCGAAATGCACCTCTCTACGCCTTTGATGGTAGCTTCAACTTCAGCTGGATGGCTAGATTTGTATATTTGGGTGTCATCAGCATACAATTGGTGAGACACTGGATGATGATCTATGACACTTGAGAGTGGCTGAGTGTATATAATGAAGAGAACAGGTCCAAGAACAGACCCCTGTGGAACACCACAGCATAGTTCAACTGGGCTGGAGTGTTTTCCATTTGCGGACACAATTTGTGTCCTGTTGACCAAGTAGGACTTGAACCATAGTAAAGCCGTATCATGAATGCCAAATACATGCTGGAGACGGTGAAGTAATATATCATGGTCTATAGTGTCAAATGCTGCAGACAAGTCAAGGAGAGTGAGGACTGTAATCTTTCCGCCATCCAAAGCAGAGAGAAGGTCATTGACTACTTTCAGAAGAGTAGTTTCCGTACTGTGGCAAGGGCGATATGCAGACTGTACATTGCTAAAAAGACTGTTTGAATTCAGATGAGATACAAGTTGGGATAGAACAACTTTTCTAAGATTTTTGACATGAATGGCAGATTAGAAACTGGGCGGTAGTTCTTTAAATCATTATGGTCGAGTGTTGGTTTCTTCAGCAGAGGCTTTACAATGGCAGTTTTGTAAAATGATGGGAATTCGCCAGTTGAGAGAGAGGTATTAATAACATCAGTTAGTGAAGGCAGTATTGGATCCAAGCACTCCAGCAGCAGTGACGTCGGGATCGGATCCAGTTCACATGACTTTGGTGCACTCTTCATCACGATTGTACGTACTAAATCCATAGAGACAGGTTCAAATGCTGCTAACGGTTGCCGCTGAAATTCTGTATCGCAACTGTATGGTGACGACGAGTCAACTGAAATTGTGTTGTCAAGTTTATCTCTGATGGTTTGTACTTTGTCACGGAAGAAATTTGCAAACAGGTCCGGAAGGTCGACTAGAGAGAAGGTAGCTGGAAGTGGTGTACATTCGTTCCTTGACATCAGCTTGCTAGTAATCTCAAATAGCTCTTTGCAGCTGGAACTTTCCATGATTTTAGTACTGTAGTGGGCTGATTTAGCTGCATGGACTATGTTTGTGACATTCTTCTTAGCGGCATCATAGATCTGCTTATGAATAGTGAGTCTGGTGGAAAGCCAAAGCCTCTCAGCTTTACGGCGGTCTCTTTTAGCAGTGCGAAGCTGGTCCCTAACACTGCTATACCACGGAGACCACATCTGAATTGCTACTCTGCACTTGGTTGCTGGGGCAAGTATCAACCCCATGAATCCATCCTTCCTAACTCTCTCACCCCCACTCACAGAAACAGGTGGCCTTCTGTTCAATATCCAGCTGAACGTAACAATATTAAAGGCACCAATACAATAAAATGGGGAAAATGGTAATTTAAGTGAGTTTATTTAAAGTAGACTCAAACTATAGTTTTGTATATTTATACTTTTGTAACTCCTGGTACATGAGTTTATTTAAATTTCGTAACTTTTAGTCATGGTTGTAAACTGTATAGAATATCTTGCTATAAATCTGTGTACGTGACCTGACTCTGTTAAGAACTCAAATTGCAGATGATTTATAAATAGATGTTTACGTATGTGTTGACAATTATTAATAATAATGTTAATAATAAGACTTAAAATGGTGCCTAATTTCTCAGTGACTGATGGGATTTCGACGTTTCAAGAATAAGTCTAACTTCCCATTGGTTGCGCTAGGTCACGTGAATGAGCCCAATTCCACGCATATTAAGTAG
>JAECUM010035487.1:0-22445 GCA_016617855.1 Megalonaias nervosa
ATATGAGCTGTACTCAATTATTCAGAATACAGGTATAGAACAATAGCTGAAGGATATTTCTAAATTATTGGGTCTAAGAGTACAAAACAGAAACATTTCCCTTCATGCTTGAATTGCACCGATTCAGCAACCTGTGATTCCAAAAGGTGAGATGATAACGTATTTTTTTATTGAAATGACTGCCCTTTCTTATCTGGCTTCAGTATGTCAGGTGATAAATATATAATTGCTCAAATTTTCTCTGATGAGCCACGTAAATCAAACCTATGACCAATTAAACCTGTTAACAAGCCTTTAGAATATACAGCAATTTGTCCATGGAAATTAAATTTCTAAATTTTTTTCTAAGAAAGAAAATATTTCATCCTAGAATATAATAAAGTCTCTACCGTTTGTGTATTTCATAAAAAATATTTATTTTATCCAATTATCATGTGCTCTGTACTTTCTGTGGACCAAATTATGTTTAGAAAGGTGATAGCTGGCAATTGTTTTTATTTGGCGAGAATATATACTTGAGGACATGTTATATTTTGTCAGAAAATGATGAAAACCTTGTGTGTGTAACTGAAATCAAGTTTTACAAATAACACTATTTTTCTTTGATAAACATTTTATTCAAGATTATAGTTCTAAATCTAATATGCATTTCTGTCGGATTAGCTCTAACAGACTCGCTTCAGTTAGGTCATCATGTTTATATAAGTGATAGTGTACAAAGGCAGGCCCATTGCCATTCACTAGATAGCCAATAAATTGACTGGTCTTTCTCAACGCTTTTATGCATACTTCACATAACTTCCACCATTCCATCGAGCGATTTTAACAGTCAGTAGAGAATAAATCAATCTGCTGATGAAGTCATTAGCGTGAGGACAAAAGCTTCAGGTTAGCTGTCTCTATATTGTTTGTGTATGTGGTTGAAAAGTTAAAAACATTGTCAAAGATGAGCATTTAACCTGAATAGATGTATATTGCAAAACCATGACACGCAAAAATGATTGCTACAAAATCTGCATTTTACTTTACATCTTCTCTTTTTCCTTTGCATTGAGCACACCTCAAATGCTTTTAGCATGGACAGTCGCTCTCCTGCCTTCAGTGCTACACTACAGCAACTCAATAATCCTGTTTTTTGGAGGTGTAAAAGTGTGATAGGCAAGATCACCTTTTACGGAGTTACAATATTTCAACTAAATTATGCATGACTCGATCAGCCTTATAGTTGTGAGGGGGTATACATAGTATTTCAAAAACAGCTTACAATTTAATATCTTTATTTCAAAATATGGTGCCAGAATGATTTCCTACATTATTGTTAAAATGTTGTGTCCCAGTCTTTCACAGGATAAAAACAATAAATATTCCAAACTTCACTTAAGAAATTCAAGTTTGTCAAGAACATTCATGATCAATGTTTAGGTTGAGACCATGTAAAGTTAACCAACAAACTGTGAACTCAATATTTTGTTCATGACAACATACGAAACGAAGCTAACCAGTGTTAACCGTAACCCTTTTATCTACATACACATTTGTCAGCTGACAGATCACAAATACAAGGACACAAACCTAGATCATAGCAGCAGGCTCATGGCAGGTAATGTGAATTTGAAAACCGAATCCTCAAAACAACTGACATGTTTTGCATTACATGTACGACATGAATATGTGCAACGATGACAAATGCTCAGTCTGAAATTCCATTAAACGTCTATAAATGGCAAACTTAACTTTAAACTCTGAACATGTTCTTTGGTGATTTCAACTGCTAAAACAAACATAATAGAACCAGAAAACCTTTTGTTTTTACAACCTTGTACATCTTGATAATATTAAGGGATTCATCATTTATAAAATCAAAGTAAGATCATTATAAAACGGACAAATTTTTCAGGAAACCCTTTTCATACATCTTAACGTCTTGGGCTCGCAGAGGTTGGTACCTGTAAAATAAGAAAGGAACTGGTAAGCACTATTAAAAATTTCAACAAGGAGGCAACGCCAAAGATACAAATACTTAAATCCTGAACATAATCAGTCAGTGCTATATAACGGTTACCAGTGATGTACCTTTGTTTCATGCTGTGATACCAAAATGTTACCCAACATTTTAGCAGAAGTGAACGAGAAACTAAAATAGATGTCAAATAATTCATTCTGAAGTGTAATTTATCTGCGTGTGACATAATATGTAACTGTAAAAGATGCATGGCTTTAAAAAATACCTGCTATTGAACTAAACTGTCAAGACCTTTTTATTACGAAGGTGTTGAATCATAAACATAAACAAAGTAATACCATACCGACTTTTGTCGAGATGCATACACATATCAATTTGATTGAAGAATTGTTAACAGAAAATCTTACAGAAGAAAAGATTATGATATTTTGTAAAATTCATTAATATCACCAAAATAAAACAATTACTGTTTGACTTTGTGCCTGTTCGCTACTTTCTGGACTACTCCTTTCCACATCAAGTATTGAACTCTGTTTGGTGGCCTTTTGTAAGAGGAGCACTTGCATCTTGATGGCAGTTTATTCCTTAGTAACTTTAAGTTGAGCTTCTATATCTTATTTGTTGACAACAATAGAAGTTGTTGTTTGCACTAAAGGTACAATGGTCCACCATATGGTTCCAGGAGGCAACAGTACTGTCACTTTCTTGGATTTCTCTCTGCAAAGAAAGCAATAAAATATCTAGACTATGACAGAAGGAGCTACATGTTTAAACTTTAAAAATAGTCGGGATGTGTTCTCTACTGACCGATGCGAATTTCTAGGAATCCAAGATGACCACTACGAATTCCCAGGAATCAAGGATAAAACCATTTCTTCTATTTCACTGCTGAGTGCTGAAACCATTTCTGTTATACTTAATATTAACATTTCTAAATGGCCACCGCAGAAGCCATATAATGAACATATGGTGAGTTTTGGTGTTTTATTGCAAAGGTTATTTAGCGATTTGAATAGAGTCCCCTGCTGATGTTAGAACTGTTTGTAGGGTGGGTAAAAGGACATTTAACATCAACTCAGGTGGTATATATATATATATATATATATATATATATATATATATGCATGCTCATTTTTTCTTCGTTTACCACTACAGTAAAACATTGTAAAGTATTTTTCCATAATGCACTGCTTCATATTGCACGACACACGTATCTAAAATTAGTATGGTGTATTAGGAACTATTTTGATTGTAGACAAACAACGTACGCTTGTGTAGCAGACGCATTAGCTGTTGGTTTGTTAGATTTATTTGTGGATTAACTAACCAAGTTGTTGTGTCCATTTTAAAGCAGAGATGATAAAGTTAATGATGCGGACGAGTTCACTGAGTCACAGATGAAACTTTCAAGCAAACAAATGAATGAACATGATATTCGCAATGTCCACAACAAATGTGAGAGACTCAGTATTGAAAATAAAATTCTAATCATTGAAACAGTTTATTAGCAGAAATGTTCGTAACTTTTCGCAAATAGAATGGTTCAGACAATGACCAGTGTTCTCTAGGGTCGATAAAAATAGCACAGAAAAGCACACTGAGGTCAAGAGCTATCGCACATCTATCAGAGATGTACCATTTACAAGTTAGTTAAATTTGAGAAAATAATGGAACTTAAGATTTTGGTAGAAAACTAAGTTCCTATGCCAAGAAGACGAATTTCCACTGGCAAATGGACTGTTGCACAGCAGCTGCTTTGCAATTTTGCCTGGTTTAACGTTTTTGATACAGTCTTAGCTTAGTCTAGTGATAGAAGCCATACAGGTCTTGTGCATGGCTGGGGTCCCTCCAACAAAGAGCATGCAAGTGACAGAGCATAAACGTGTTTTCTTTAGCCAGTAATAAGAATGGTAATAAATGTACTTATATTTTTGCATCTTGAATTTCCTCAAAATGTACTTTCTTAGTTAGTTCTGCAAATCTGAATTACATGACCCATGTCATGGGTTCCCAAACTTAATGCACACCATACAATTGTACTGTAATTTCGACTACATTTCCACAAGAAATCAGTCTCCTAACTGAACTCAATACAGAATGAATGTAATATTCCATAGCATTTTTTAAATAATTTCAGTTAACAGAATTCATATTTTCCCACATTATGATTCCAAACAACCAATGATAGAACAGAAACACAGGTTTAGTTGATTCAACACCTAACACACCACTGCTCAAATCACATGTACATCGTACGGAATTGACCCAATAAATCCAGCTCATCACAAGCAGAGAAGCAGAATCGAGTTGGATTGGCAGAAAAACAAAATCCATCCATTCCAGACCAACTGGAAAAGTTATTTCAATGCGTATTCATTCACAATATGACTGCGAATTTTAATTTTAAGTAGACCAGAACGAGATTTTTTTAAACTAATGACAAGCACGTGACAAAGTTAAAGTCGCTGGGCAGGGTTATGTGTGCATTAATATTGTTACTGTGTATTGATGAATCTATGGTTGTTTTTATTTTGGAATACAACATAAATTCAATTGATTTGTTTCCATTAGTGTTCCTGTTATTATTAAGCCAAAGTGGAAAGATAAAATGAGTATAATTAGAAAAGGTTACTTCATTTATATGGGAAAATCTGAACTCGTTTTTTTTTTTTTGAGTAATATTGCTATTGCCATTTATTACAATAGTTCCAATATTTTTTTTAAAAATATAAACCTGTCACAGTAATTAGGGATAAATAATGCAACTGAATCATTTAAATTGTCACATAAGACACTTCATACAAACATACAACAGTACTGATGATGTTGCATAGTCCTACAATTTAAGACACTGACCCTGATATTTATATTTTGGGGATGAGGTCGTACTGCCTTAATAACGGCGCTGGTTAGTATGTTCCACTGTCGACTAACATCGCAACTATAAGTCCAATTTTCAGGAATATCTCACGCTCTTGGCAGCCAATATCGACACTTTTCTACAAATTAAAGTCATAATGTTTTAGTCAGACTTTACTTACACCGATATCACTTTTTAATAACGTCAAATTCTCACACAAGCAAATGATTGTGATTTCAAGTTCTGTTGGCTTACATTTTAGTTGGCTGGAATGCGATGGAAGCTGGGAATGCTGAAATCGGATTAAGTTGGAGTATGTATTTTTAACAAAACGAATAAAAAATATATTAATATTGAAGAAAGTGTTGAGATTGCTTTGTTTCGTTCAAGATACATATCATCCTTTTAACCGATTTAGGCATTCCCGGCTTCCATCAATTATTGGGATTTTTTAAATAGTTATTTTTGTTCAGGTTATTTCTATTCTGTATACAGTTTTGGAGCTTTTTGCACTATTTGTGGCTATAAATGTTGTTTAAAGTTTATTAAAGCACGTATCAAGTTTTATTTACGGAATTTTAATTTGTTTCCTTTTCAAATAACATGAATTCTGTTCATTTCTTTAACTATTTTATAAGCAAACTACAGACTGTTACACCATTTGTTATAAGAGCTCAGTTATATGGTCCAAGTGAGTATTATCTCGTTAATCAATACTTTGATTAATTTATTAATTTCTGGATTTAATTATTTCTATGAAGTTAAATGCATCTTCTATGCTGACATAAATCTAGCTTTGTTTTAATTCCATACCTGAGAATTTTCGTTATGTTGCAAATAGATCATTCATTTTATTAAACTATATGTCTAAAAATGCTCACAGGAAATATAATGTCCGAGCCATTGTGAGCGTTATAATTACTGATATGACATTCTCTATCCAATTAAATAAGTATCCATAAATTTCATAAGAAGCTCAAATATCCAAGTCATTGGGAGGGTTATCCTCATCAACCTATCACTCTAAATTCAGTTCAAATCGATACATGATTAATCTAGCACCGTAAACATAATTGTAGAGGTTTTTATTTCATGATTTACTAACTGTCTAGTCATTGTGGGTGTTGTCCTCACCGACTTGTCACCCAGTTTAAAGTCATTTATATCAATTCAGTTTAAATAAGTATTTTGCTAAAGTTGAATTTTGTAGTCTCTCAAGTGTTATCTTTGCATATTTGACATTTCACAAATTACAATCGAGTCATATTTTCTCTTCTGTAATAAACTTTATTGCAACTGAATCCAAACGTAGTAAATCTTTAACAAATTGTATTCATCAGATGAGGTATTAATACAATGAATTAACAGCATAGTGCTAATATAAACATCGACTTTGTGTGAGATTGTCATATAAAGCATTGTACCTCAAGAAAATGATACTATTCGGGTATTGTATAAAAACATGAAGACTTTCATGGTTATGACCTGCGACTTTATTCATGTTTCTTAATAAAAAAAATCATCTTGTATTATGGTTGAAATGAAATCAAGAGTTCGAGTTTATTCCATTCTCCCCTCCTTAGTCAGTTGGTAAGATGCATACTCATCCCTGCTGTCATACTCCAATGTAGTATTATCTGGATCGAGTGCATTAGAATATTGGGTCCTTGTCCAAACAGAATTTCTCATGGGTACTAACTTGGTTGAACATGACACAATTTTAGCCGCTCTGAGCAGTATCATTGGATCACCTCTCATGCAAATCCTGCCCCTCACTGCATTGGCTAACGGCTGTCAAAATCAGCAAATATATGCCCCACTGGTGGACCGGTCTACATGCAGTTCCGACAAGATGGGTCAGTATTACATATGATGGCTTATGCTTTCATTGTTAAAAACAGGCTACTGTTCATGAGTAATCAGACTTTGATAATATATTCCAGTCTACTCTGGACATTTCATTTCAAGGTCATCTAAAGGACCCAGTGCGAGCTCTGAAGCAGTACTTAAGGTTGACCTATCCGTTGCGTTGAAAGAGATCACGCCTTTTCTTGCCCTCACAGAGGGAAAGGACAATGTATATCAAAACAGATCGTTTCGCATTTCAGAAATAACCCAACACCGATGAATTTGATTCATATCTCGGCTCAAGACTGTCGCCACAAACATTGCATATGAGCAAAACTCTTCTCTGTTATTATCTGTGCTGTGAGATTGAGATCCAAATACACTTTTTAAGTTTTAATCTCAGAGATATGTCATCCTAATGGGCTCAACTCGATCTTGTAGGACCATATCCGTGGCCTCAAAAAAGGTTTCCGATATATGGAATCCATTTTCCAGCCGGGTTATCTAGAAGCTGTCTTACATACCTTAGGGGACTGAATATGGTCTCTCCAGGGTAAGGGGGTATATCTCCCTCCACGTCTTACCTATTTTCCTAATAGAGAGTGATCAGGTAATGTATTTGAAGATCATGTTTTTTAATAAAATATGTTATTTCGATAATACTTACTCGATCACAATACACCCTTAAAGCCTCCCCACAGTTACATCCATATAGAAGAGCGTACTTTCCGCTCCACATTTTCCTCTCTCATTTTGGTGATGATACAAGAATTAGATTTTGGAATTCTTGGTATGGATTTAAAATTAATTGTTCATTCTTTTGAATATGAGCTTATGGTGTGGTTTCTATGTGCTTTTCGGCGACAGTACACATTAAGTAATAAGGTATAGATGATGATCTGGAAGTGAATTTTTTGATCCATTGCACATGGCTTTGTTTACAGTCCAGCCTGTCAAAGACAATCTGGATAACCTGTGACAAGAACTTCACCGTAATGTCATCTTTAAAGGTATTTTAGATTAACATATGATTTATTATGATTTTGACACAGAGGAAAGTTTAGTAATGATAAACAATTGTAGAGAGTATATTAAAAATTTAAATGTGATATTGGTCCAGTTTGGCAGATAACGTTTAGCTTCTTAGCTAACAAGTTTTTATCTGGGAGGACTGCATTTGCAAATTAGAAGTAGTTCTCCTAAGGTAATATGATCGGGTAAGTATTGATTGATTTACAGCATAAATTGACACAATTTGCCAAGGCTGAATATTATAAATAAAACAGAAAATATGTGGATTAAAATGATATGAAGTATAAAAACATCATATCAGTATGTATAAGAATTAATACTTTATTGAATTTATTTATCTATGCGTACTGTTATTATAGATCTATGATCACATGAACATATTTGGGTGGCAGCATAATACAATGTGACACTTCTCACCTTTACAGAACTTTGTAAGAGATATACAAAATTACTGATAGGTGCTCTGAAAGATGGAAAGTACCATCGTTTTGTTGGGAATTAGTTGAATTTCTCCGTTGGTACCAGCCATCAAACTAACGATGCACATAAACGTATGGCTCCCATGTTTCTGTCCCCTGATTTAGGATCGGAACACTACTTTTTGGACAAACCAGAAGAACCTGAACTTCCACTAAATCAACTGTACCTGGATAATGTTCTGTTGGGGACAAGAGAGTATAAAGTTACATGGAATGAGATGGCGAAGTTCGTTGTGGACACGGTTGCTAAATATCTCCCACAACTTGTAGTTCACAAAGGAGTCTGTTCCAGATACTTTGTTGGGTCTTGACACAGTCCATTTTGTACTGAAAACATAAATAATACTATTGCCCTGCCCGCTCTTTAATGAAATAAAATACCAGGATGATGTGTAGATTCTAGACTGGTACCAACAGTTGTGTATTACAATTAACGAAGCAGAAGTAGATGGTAGTATGAAGTTTCAAGTTGGAGAAGGCCAAACAGGGGAGCACTTCACAGACGCCATGTTATTACGATTGGATAAAACTGAGCGAAATGACAGATTGTTGCGAAATTGGTCTACGTGTGTCTAATTTGTTTTCATCTTGTGATGAATTACTTGGAGAAGTTAATTTTGCAGAACTTTTGAACAAAAATGATATGCTTGAAATTGAAACCTAGTGAGAGAATGCCAAATTTAAAAAGGCAATCTGTTGACCATAATGTCATGAAAGCATAAAGATTCATTCAGAACTACCTTGCAGGTTACATAGTTGAAAGCATTCTGCACTTCTTTGGAATAGAAGACGGACATGACTTCCTATAACGAGCTATTCCATTTGTCTTCCAAAGTGCAAATGAACATAAGGATTGGGTATAGGATGTGCTTGGAGAGTTTGTTGATAAGTTTGTTTATCCATGTTGGTGTGATCGGAACAAAATTAAGATGATACTGAAAGAAATGGAAGAAGTCCAAGATAGCATAGTTGTATTTATTACAAACGGCCAAGACCTGCACATTCCAGCTGGTACAGGCCAACATCTAATTCTTTAGGAGCAAAGGCCTGAGAAAGTGAAAGATTATGAACATTATGTACATGAAGTGCGTCTAACATCTGATTACTTTTAGAGCTTATCAGAACAGTAAACTGAGAAAGTCCTTTGGGTCTGCTTAAATGATGACGCAGTTGAAGGGACACAGTGCCAAAGTCAAGTATCCAAGGAAAATAATGCACCTCCTTGTACAGCAGTATTCAGTAATGGGACTAAGAGATGCATGCCCGGTGTTTTATACCTGTTTCGTCAATACACGTGGAAAGCCTAGTATAACGCCCCAGCTGCGTTAGTGCAAGAATGGCATGTAAAGGAAAGAAAATCTCCCATGAAACACGTTTTCGAATAAACAGTGAGCCTCACATCTTGCACTGCACATCTGCATTGCCAGGGATTCATGTTAATATACGCTGGAACAATTGTTAGAGCAAAGAAACATAATACAGTGCTGCAGATGAAACGAAAATAATGGATAATTAAAGAAAAACGAAGCGTTTCCAATGCACAGCAGGTTGAACATATCAGCAGTTCCGTAATGTACCGGAATCACTGGTTTAGAGAGTTGATGGTTATAAGCGTGTTGAATGGGTTGCGAAAACAAGATATCATGTGCTATACCAATGCCAAATATTGATTGTCCTTTTTTGAACCAATTTTTTGTGATGGACCTTTCAATGAAAATGCTATAGAATTTTGAAAAGTGAAGGTGCGATTCCCACTACCATTAGGGCTGTTCCATTTAAATATACATGGTGTGAAGGGAAGGCAGCTTTTTAAAAAATAAGTTCCAGGGCATGCTGATAATGCGTACATTGGTTTTGTAACCTCTATGAACGACAATATTTTACACCAGCATGGAAATTGTATGCATGATGCCTATTATTATTATTATTATTATTATTATTACTACTACATAACCTCTTGTGTTATTAACCAGAATGTGATTAAATTTTGCATACATATATTATTTTCATGTACATTAGAGCCTTGATTATCCAACTTGTGGAAAAAACTATTGCTTTATTTAATTAGATCTTGGATAATCAATGACATCTTAAAATTAGTTATGTATGATATGTACATGTATATCTGAATGATAAAGTATTCAGATAAGCACCGGTTAATTAAGGCTCTATCACATATTTACCTATAGATGTATCTTGTACCTACAACTATAAAGATTTCACGTAAGAAAGAATCTTTGCAGTATTTTCCTTATCATTGTCCTTTTGCGTAGGAAAACCAACAGCTAAACTATAGTTGAATATTCCAAACTGTTGGACAAAAGAGGTAGAAAGAACCGTAGCAAGATGAGGCAAAGGTTGGTCTTTTTATACACTGTTCTCTACCTGAAAGCACGGAGTAAGTATGGCTTTTTGATATTCTGGTTGCTCTGAATTTGTGACTAGTGGTTCATTTTTGTGATTCTGACTTTGGTGACTCTCCTTGCACACTTGACAACTACATACTGCTAAATAGTCGTTACAGCAATTATGTGGAGCTGGGAGTTTTGTTTTGCAGTCAAAATATTTCATTAGAACTTGGTGACTGTATTCTTTTGTTTTGCAGTACTGTCAAATTTCATTGTGAATTTGGGGCATGTTGGTGGCAATGTCAGTGTTGTAAAATAGAGATAATAAGACCCTTTCCTTCTCGTCCAAGGGCTGGATCAGGTCAAGTGTTCGGGGCTTCAAAGTTTGAAAAGAGCCCTGACTTTTCTCGAAAGGGCACCTAAGCAAACGTTTATGTGTATATTTACTCAAAGTGTGCATAATACCCCATAAACGTGCGCAGGAATAAAACGATGGTCAAATTTCAAGTGACTGTACGTTTGGGTGTGTACGTTTTGTTTTAAGCCTGGGGTGGGGGTGGGGCGGAAATACCGGACCCATGCCCATCCAGTCTGTGTCCGCAATGTCCAATCTCTTGCACAAATGCTGAAAAATAATGCCAGGATAAACAAAGGAATGTAGTGGGGATCGATTGATTGACTGTTTCTAAACAACATATGAAGACATTAAATGAAACGTAATGCCAATGAATTTAGAATAAAGTACCTTGTTTAGAGCCACATCATAGCAGCAGCTAGAATTTCTACAAGTTTATTTGATACATGACACTAAAGGTGAACGACACAATTATACTCCTTGCAAGTGGTTACCATATAAGATAACTGCAAAGGTTGCAGAATGTTCACCAATTGTTTTAAGATATAATGCGGTAAAAGACAAGACATTAGGTAATTTCGCATGAAGAAATGACATGAGGTAAGTAATGAGGTTTGGCATAGCAATTTCTCTCAATGTTTTTTTTTTATTATGTTCGTCATGGTGTATACAAGAGTAGACTAGAATATGAGGTTTAACCATTTCCTTTAATTATACGTAAAACAAAAAATGAGGAATTAAAAATGTTTATGATATGATTATTTTAGCTACCTTATGATATAAATGGTTCAGTTATGGTGTTAGTTATGTCATGTCCCTGGTTTTGTTCCAATAGTAAAATGCTAATTAGTAATTAAATTTAATATGAACATATTCTGCAAATACTACATCATTGTGCTTAATAATTGTATTGATATATTGTATCTTGAGGTCAACAGTGATGTTTGATAATTCGAAACTAGATTAGAAGGGATTCTCAATTCTCAGATTATACTTACTTTTCAATATGTCTTGATATAATGACTACTCAAAATGTTTCCATTGCAAAAAAGCAAGTGATGATGACCAAATCTATCTGGCATAGTTTTACAATGAGTGATTTCATCTGTAATATAAAATGTTCAACACAAATGTCAATTGCGCTATTAGATATGCAGCTTTTAATATAAAAAGAATATTAATGATATATTTGTCAAGGGTGGAAATTAAATGATTTATGAATCAGTCAAATAACATTTATAGATTTCTTAAACCTCACATGTTAAACGAGAGAGCAAAGTTGCTATTAGACTAATTAATGGTTCCTCTTTAATGTATACACATCTCACGTATACATTGATGATTCATATACAATTTTTATATGTAATTATGATTATCGATAGAAATTAGTTGCCATAAATTTGGTTTGTCTATATCCAATATGAAATATGTATAACACAAGTTCATTGCTAATTTTCCAAGCTCGATCATTATGGGTATTATCTAGTCATGCAATGGACTTTAGAGAAAAAACTGTTGTAGTGTAAAATGAAACCAGAATTTTGAGATTTGGAAAGAGGCATAAAATATAGTAGCTGCTATATAAAACTTTGATACAAATTCTAAAAGATAAGTAAGACAAAAACTATTCAACTGCTGTAAAAGCGCCATCATATTTCCATACTATCATTATTTTACTATGGAGCATGATATCGTGACAGCAAGGTAGTCGTTTTTCTTTATCCATTGGCTAATTACTCATGTGGTCAGGATTATTGTGCAGAAATTTGGTCACTGTCCTGTAGTGAAGCAGTTTACACTATTTCAATGGAAGATATATGAGTGTTTTGTCAAATAACAACTCTTCAACAGTGTCATCAGCGATGGTGATGCTTCTTCACTTCAAAGAAGACATTAGGTCTGAAAATAGTCCAGCAGAGGCTCAAACATGGTATATACTATGTGCTTATTATAACATGAACGCTTTTAGCAAATATGATAGATTATAATAGTTCGCATAATGATCTGTAATTAATCTTAATTTGATGTTCTCATATTGTAATATTATCAAATGTTCACTGATCAACCAAACATAATATAGTAAAACTAAGAAATAAAGAAATATAAGCGTTTTTTATGTTCTCAGATCCAATCTTACATTTAATTTTGCAAAACAAGAACTGTACAATATCTTGAATTATATGGATATCATTTTTCATGGTTTCATTTGGACAAAATACACTTATGTTGACATAAATACCCGTGCACTACCTTTGATCCGAAAAAACTTTCCTATCATCTTCAAATATTGATATTGTTTCATAGATTCGCTAAAATTAATGGTTTGTAGCATCTATAAAATCCCCAATTGCTTCATGAAAAATAAAAATTAGCTTATTCATCCCATCTTTTCAATACGACAATGAGTCTGATGTAGCTACCTCCTCATTTAGCCGTCATTAAATTCTTTATATTTGTATATCATGAATGTGTTTCAAATGTGCTAAAATTAACAGAAACTATGACTTTTTATTTTGGTTTATATTGTAACAAAATTAAGTGCCTGTCAGGTGACTCCACATGTTGGTTCTGACATCATCAATACTTATCATATATTGTTGGGTCTCCTTTGTACCCCTAGCCCTTAGCGCCAAAATATTTGCCCGACTTAAAATAGCCCTCAGCAACCCTAACTTTATGTAAGCTGGTTGATAAGCAATACTGACGACATGAAAGACCACACTGGGCTTCAACAGTGACCAAGTGCGTTATCTGCATACACACTAACATACACACTATATATATTTATATATAGTACTGATTTGATTTTGTGTCTTTAGCCATCAGTTAATTACTAGATTATATAGGAAAGAGTATATTTTATTATTTACTTTTCACAAGTGTCAATGCCTTCTTTAAGGATAATAAGCGCAAGAAGAATATTGTGAAATTATTAGCAATTCCAATTATAATTTCTTTCAAATGTGACACATGCACCTCTATATTCTGAATTTTCGCTATAGGAAGTGACATAACAAGAGAACGTTTGATTAGTATAACAGCGTATTAAAATGTATAGAGAATTCTTTCTGTGTAAATTTGGTCAACAATGTGCTCATGTGAGTAACCGAATATGCCTAACAAAACCACTGGTCGGTATATATATATATATATATATATATATATATATATATATATATATATATATATATATATACCACATACATTAAAAATAACATGGCATTTAAAGTGTTGGTATAAAGCAAATTGATATACCAATACTATTGGTATATCAAATTGTGATCCGCCCATGGCGCAATAATACGCATATATAAACATTCTCGTAACCGTATGCTATTGATTCTAGATCAGTGATGAATTTCCACACATTAATCATTAGTGACGTATGAAAATAACGATAAAAAGTGTTAATAATCCCCGTTTTCTAAATGAATTTAATATGGTACAAATTTCATCGCAATCCTTTCTGCTTTCTGTTTCCCCCTCCCCTCTCATGCATAACGGAAAAAACTACTCAGAAATCTGGAGTGAGAGAGAAAAACTTTTTGGGTTGGATAAAAACCTTGAAATTGAACTTACACCAAGTAACCTACAAGAATATGATTTGTCCCAATGGTATGTGTGCACTTTCCTTGGGATTTATCTTCAGTGTTTATATAATCAATGATACAAAGTTGCAAACCGCCGACATTAAACGGTAAATTTCTCGATTACGTGGTACACATACTGTGATGTATTTAATGTTTTGTTGTTGTTGTTTCTTAAACCGAATATAATGTTCTAAAAAGTATTAATTAAATATGAAAATGTCCAAAGGCCGCCCTCTCCATCGTAGCAAGATACGGGTGAAAATCTATGAAAAGACGAGCGTAGAGGATTTTCGCTGGTGACATCCAACGATGTCTCTGGACTTATGAATGATGGTAAAAGTTAAGTCAAACCGACCAAAGGATGAGAGAGAGAGAGAGAGAGAGAGAGAGAGAGAGAGAGAGAGAGAGAGAGAGAGAGAGAGAGAGAGAGAGAGAGAGAGAGAGAGAGAGAGAGAGAGTTTTATGGTCGTAGTACTGTTATTAAAGCAGAATAATGACTTCGATCAACTGTACATATATTAAAATATTTTAATTACCTCTGAGCGTTCATGCGAATGGCAAGCCTCGTTTCCTTTTAATGAAAACTGTATACATCTCCTGGTATATTATTGATACAGCGTATATATAACTTGAATTCCACTACAAGTTAAAAACTGAAATTATGTGGTAAGGGATATATTAAAGGCACCATTCTTCGTTGTTTTTAAAGTAAAGTCATTTACACAATTGTCCATGTCTTACTGTTCTTGATGTGACACTGGATGTATTAATATTACCAAGACAAATGTTGTCAGACAAAAAAGTGACTATGATATTTATTGTGAATAAAACAAAAGTATATTTGTTATGGCAAGATTTCTTTGTCATAATAGTTGTCTCGTTGGACAGATGGATGGACCAACATAAGCAACTCAATATACCACCTTTTGCTTCAGATAAGCGGATGAGGGGTTGCAAAATAAATACCCTAATGCAACTTGGTGTAATAATAATCTTCGAAAAGGGAACAAGATTTTGTTAAAGAATTATTTATTTGCCCTATGTAAATAAAGAACATCTAATACTGAAAAGAGAGAAACATGGAATTGTGAAAACAGAAATAAGTAAATGATCCATAGCATGTGTACCTGGCAGTAGAATAGACATAAAAGTTCAATGTTTGCATTCATGAGATCATTAATAAGTAATAATCCAAATACAATTATCATCGAGTTAAAATAAATCTATACAAAACTATACTGTATTAATGCCTCAAAAGTTCAAGTCCATAATCACTTGGTAAATTGCAAAATATTAAAGTAGTGATATAGCTCTTGCCCACTGTAACACAATTAATGCAATAATAACAGAACAGACCTATTGAAAAAGGGAAGCAAACAGCAATACCTCCAGAACCTATATGATTATAGTGATCATTTATGCAAGTCACAGAAATTTGCTTAAAAAAAATCAAGCATGAATTAAAAACTTGTGAGAAACAAATAATTTATTTTTAACCGTTTCCACCAACGTTTAGGCAAACCACAAAGAAATGTATTGCATATCTTCTACATTTTTGTTAGAAGTATGCAATAAATATTCCTTGATATTTTTGACATATCAAGTACTCTGATTTTGTTTTTAATTTCTACTCTAAAATGGAACATAATACCAATTTTCTTGTGCATGTTAAAAATCCATAATGTCCACATGGCAAGAGTAAAAAATCTATAATGTCCACGTTGCAAGAGTACAAAATCCATAACGTCCACATGGCAGGAGTAAAAAATTCATAATGTCCACAAGGCAAAAGTAAAAAATCCTTAGAATGTTCCAGAACAGATCTGGCACTCCGCATCTGAAAAAATACAAAACAAAGTGAACATCTTTTAAATATATTTTATTAAATCTTTGAAAACATTAATTATTTAATAATTAATTCTTTCTATTCTTTTTCTTTCCTCGACAAATTTCTTTTCTTTTTCGGAGTATAACATCAAAAAGTTAACAACCTCATACACCTGGGCACCGTTTCACAAAACAACGTGCGCCCAAGATTTTCTTAAGTTGTTAAGTACGACATTACGTACGGGTGTTTCACTAACGAGAATTACGTACGTTTTTCCTAAATTTTCCTTTCAATTTTACGTAACTTTACATCAAATACCAGGCAGCCGTAAGTGGCAGGTTTTTCGTAAGTATTTTTTAATGGAGAGAGAGAGAGAGAGTGTGTATTTGAGATGCGCTCTGACATTTCAGAATATGCCATCAAGTGGGTCTTTCTGTAACAAAACCATTTAAAAACATATTTATAGACATTCTCTGTAAAAAGAAAATTATGTAAACAATATGCGTATCACACATTTTACTTCGTTGAGTAGCCAGGCAAATATAAACAAGCCAGAAATGAAATCGTCAATTATAATGAAATTCTGTTAAAAATAAAGGCAAAATAATTATTCTTGTACAGGGTCAGGAGGTGCTGAAATTCAGCGAAGTATTCCATCCAATGCGATATCGATCTTATTGATGTCAGCAAACAGAAAAATCGAAACCAGTATACTAAGTCCATTTTGCGTTTGAAAAAGGCGTTCAATCCAAAAAAAACAAACAAAAAAAAAAAAAACAACCTCATGAAAAGAAAGCTTCTATTACCATATGGAGTAGAAATGTTGACGTCGTCACAGGTAAACACGCAGAAGAATTATATACGTGATGAATAGAAGCTATGCAAAAGAACTTAATATACTAGTTTAGATTTTTCCGCTTCTTGATTTATCTCTTTATTATCATCAATATATTCTCTATCACTTTGAATGGAATACCTCCCTGAGGGGCACTTACTGACCCTGACATACCGTATGTACAAGAGTTATTTTTTGCCTTTATTTTTGACAGAATTTTTCATTATAATTGATGATTTCATATCTCGCTTGTTTATATTTGTCGGACTACTCAATAAAGATAATTTATCATACACATTATTGTTTGCATACTTTTCTTTACAGATAACATTTATGCATGTGTTTTAAAGTATCTTTTTTTTTTCAAAAAAGACGCAACTATGGAATATACAGGAATGTTAGTAAGCATCTCAACATTTTTGTTAGATAAAAACGTACACAATTCGAGTTAGTGAAGCAAACGTAATCACGTACGAATGTCATAAGTAAATACTTAAGAAAATCTTGGGTGTACGCTATTTTGTGAAATGGTGTCATTGGTACTTGCCACAAAATTACGTAAAATTGTAAGGGAAACTTAAGAAAAAAAAAAAAAACGTACATAATTCTCGTTATTGAAAGAAACGTAATCACGTACGAATGACGTTCGTAAAAAAAAATTTGGGACGTACGTTGTTTTATGAAACGATGCCCAGGTGTTGTGTTTGATGTTCTATTTCGTCGTTTGATTTTAACTAATAAATGCGGTTCGAACACATATCAGTTTTAAATATGAAAATGTCTGAAGGTATCCCTCTCTCAGTCAGTGTTTGTTGCTCTCTCTCTCTCTCTCTCTCTCTCTCTCTCTCTCTCTCTCTCTCTCTTGTAGAACTGACAAACTAACTGATCAACAGAGAAAGAAACATAGAGATGGATGAGAAAATGATGTGATACTAAGTTCCCTCTGTTTGTTATTCAGTTGCCCTCTCAATTTTACCCAACGATGGTAAAACTGGTAGAAAATGTTACAGCCCAAGTGAGAAATAGCGCGTGCGTGGGTGTGTTCGTGTGTGTGAAAACAATGCTACGGCCAGTAGCAATTGTAAGTTAAACATAATAATTCCTAAGATCAGTTATAACCATAAATGCTGAAAATACCTCTTCTTGGTTCGTCGTGTTGCTTAGACTATTCGCATACCCGATTCGATGTACTGGCCGGTGAATGAATGACAGCGCTTTCATTGTTGGCGACGCAACAGTAAACATGCAATGCAATGTTCGTAATATTCTACGTTCTGGATTGGAATCGTCTTTCATGTTTAAATCCTAAGCGACCTTCTATTTATTTAATCAAAATTAATGTCACGTTTGCTCAGCCCAGCTATCAAGTCGTGTATAAACTAGGGTATTATTACGACCTCTGTGTTTGATGTCTAAACATTGCCGCGGGCTAATGTTAATTCCTTACGCAAGGTTACCGTGACCGCCAGCCAGGCGATAGATTGTGCCAACTAGACAAAGTCTTGTAGTATTCACACCTAGGTGTTAAATATTTGTGCAGAGATCAAAAGAAGCCCGCAGGGTGAACGGGGCGTGTTCTCACCCGTCCCCACGTGGACAGACAGCGAGAGGACATTGTCCGCTAAGTTGATTGGATCGGTTCACAGCGACATCCAATCGGAATTGAGATAGAAGGTGTGATTAAAATTTAGATCCGAATTATAACTTCATACCTCGCAAGAAAAAGTTAGTTTCTCCTGGGAAGATTACTGAAGAAATAGGGTTACTCCGAGAAGCCACTCGTAATTTGGCGATAAAACTTAGAACAGATTCCAAGGGAAGAAAAGCTTCGAAAAGGAAGCTTTTTGGGGGACAGAACTTCCGGTTCAATTGAGTCCCGAGTCTTCAAGAGGTGGAGACGGAAATAAGACTAGCAAAGCAGTCGGAGTCGACAAAGGTCATGTCGGGGAGAGAAGGTGGATAGAAGGTGGAGGAGGAGGAAAAGTAGTCTGGTGGAGAAAGTGGAGGAGGAGGAAAAGGAGTATAGAGAAGTCGAGGAGGAGGAGGAGAAGGATTATAGAGAAGTCAAGGAGGAGGAGAAGGAATCTGGAGGAAGTCGGGGAGGAAGAGGAGAAGAGATTGGGAGGAATAGGAGAGAAGAATACACAGATGAGTAGAATACAAGGACAGGTGGAAATCTATCTCACAATAATAGGCTATTAAAGGGTCGAGCGGAAGGAGTGTACTTGGGAAGTTTGAATCATTCGACTATTGAATTGTTATTAAATTGTTATTCATTGAATTTCACCCTTTTTTGTATATTTAACCCGGGGGCTCCGAGCTGTACATCTCTCTTTCACTAATTCAACTTCCAACCAAAATCGAGCCTGAGTGGAACTTCTACAATAGTCTAAATAAAATATTGGGAGCAACCCACCCCAAATCCAATCATAACATAACACATCCACAATCAAACCCTTCACAATTAACAATTTCCAAAAATTATTGTGAATAGCTACAAACTATTGAGAACTGCATTTTGTAACAAACATGCTGAGAAGGGATGTGAAGAATTTACTTCCTTCGTTTCATGCAGTCACTCTTAAAGTCCACGGGAACATAAGTAGATTTATTTGTATGTGTTATCAATAAAACATAGCAAGATTAAAACTCATGCCACGAGTAACGGGGCACGTATCACCTTGCTCTGACGCACAGCGCCTTGTCCAATACATCATCGTAGGGAAGACGACTGAATAATAAACCCTTTATTTTAAGCTACAAAGAAAATAAATTGAAATTTATTGCTATGTTGAATTTTCTCGATATTTCCATATTTTTTTCTTTCTGACGATGATGAATATTTTATTCAGTAAGTACTCGAGGCCTGCTGTTCATAATATACTTACACAATTCAAAAGTGTGACAATTAGATCAGGTTTGATGGATAGCGGCATTCCAACATACCATACACTATACATACTTGAATATACGATTCAGTACATCTTATTCATATTTATATCTTATTATTATGTAAAGTTTGACATTTGACAAGGGCCAAATTTCAAGTACAAATTTGTAGCCCAAAAGCACCTCTTTTGCTTGATATGAGAAATAGCAGTCAGTACAATTCTGAATATAATGACTTTGAAGAATTTTACAAGACATTGCAAAATGTTTTGCCTGTACGGAGTGTTTTATAGAGATAGTGGATCATTTCATATTTTTTACCTTGTCTACAGAAATAATAGTCACAGTGAAATATCACATAAACACCACAGTTCTAGAAAAGACAATACAACCATTATCAGAAACATTGCAAACGTGTTAAAAAAAATATAGCATAAAGGCAAGATTGGGATAAAAATCAGTTTTATTGTCAATTACAATTGACAATCTTTTACATAAAGTATGGGTGAATATATGCGAGACACTAACAGAAGAACAACATAAAAGACCACCTAGCTTAGAACACAGATTGAAAATGTTAGGGATGAAATGAAAAAAAAAAAATTGATGGACATAGTCTTTTCAAGTTTGATCAGGAAGTATATATTAAAAAAAAAACAGAATCAACAAAAAATAATATACTTCTGAAGCAATATGAAAAACTGAACTATTTAAGAAAGAATAAACAAAAGAGTCATCAAAAAGTTAAAAAAAACAACAACTGGAGAACAGCATATAATCCATAAACAACCGAAAAAGCAGCAACAGAAAAGCAACAAATCATCACAACAACAGAGTAAGGAGCGTCAAGAAAGGAAGTATTCAAAACGCAAAGAAACTACGGCAAGGAACAGTAATACACATATAGCACCTCCCAAAACATCAGTCAACCAAAGAGTCAACATATATAAGAATTTTGTAAATTCAAACAAAGAAGACATACGAAGAAGCCGTAAAACTGGGGGAATCAGAAACAGTGACCATGAGAAAGACATGACAAACCTGGAAAAGATTTTACAAAGACTAATTGAAACGACATCACAAGACAAAAGAATAGGAGGTTCCATAGATTCAAAAGAAGAGAGTGGAAAAAAAGCGATGAAAACAATTTAAGAGAGGTAAAGAAATCGTGTTAACCTCTCGTCACTAAATACTGTTAGGCAAAGGGCTAAAGTTTTATCCCAAACCAGAATGTCACAATAAAATTAAATTAGCTGAAGAAATTTATAAAGGCTGATAAATCAAAACTATTATTATTATGAATCAAGAAGATTATGTTAAAGAAGTTGAACGTCAATTAAATGATGAAAAATACTACAAACATATTAACGAAGACCCGTCAATAGAAATTAAATCGAAAATTTCAAAATGCATTAATGGGATCGCTAAAAATAATAATTCTGTATATGAAGAATTTGATTCTTTCCCTCTTAAAATACGCACACCTCAGATCTACATATTACCCAATACTCATAAAAATCCTGAGCATAATTTACCTTTAAATTATCCAAGACGACCCATTATATCAGGTTGTAATTCGTATACTGAAAACCTATCCAAATTTATGGATAGTGTTTTACAAACTTGAATGAAATCACTTCCTTCATACATTAAAGATACGACTGATTTCATTAAAAAGTTTGCATTAAAGATACGACTGATTTCATTAAAACGTTTATATTAAGATACGACTGATTTCATTAAAAAGTTTACATCAAAAATACGACTGATTTCATTACAAAGTTTAAGTCTATTCCATAGCTATCTGATAACTCAATCCTGGTATCTATTCCAACATTCCGCATACAGAGGGTAAAGTAGCGTGTAAATATTTTCTTGATAACAATCCTAATAATAGCACACTATCTAGCGAAGATATTTGTAAAATAATCAAACTTATACTGGAAAATATTTATTTCCAATTTTGTAATACAAATTACATCCAAATAATGGGTGCGGAAATGGGTAGTCCCATGGCTCCTTCACACGCTTCCTTTTTCATGGGTAAATTAGAAAAAGATTATCTTCAAAGCGAAAATTTTAATCCATCTGTTTAGTTTAGATTTTTAGATGACATCTTATTGATCTGGAACCATTCAGAACTGAAAAAAATTCATTGATCGCCTAAATCATTTTCACCCGACAATTAAATTTACTTATACTGCATCTAGTACGCATGTTTCATTTTTAGATGTAAATGTAATTAAAAAAATATTGATAATACTATCTCTACAAATGTTCGTGTCAAGGAAACTAATATCCACCAATATGTGGAATATTTTTCATGTCATTACATGTCTTGTTAAAACGGTATACTTTATAACCAGTCCATGGGCGCCCGCAGCATGGGTCAAGGGGGGTCAGGTGACCCCCCCCCCC
>JAECUM010035490.1:0-32994 GCA_016617855.1 Megalonaias nervosa
ATATATATTCTACTCATTCAGTCCTCAACCGCCGCCTGGGTGGTTAATTGTATCTGAGCCAATTAACCCCGTTTATCTACGTGTACATAATCCGTTATTATCAAGGATACATTTTAAACTTACTGACCAGTCTGGACACATTTTGGATTTGCGAAATAAGGTTTTAAGTATTAATCTGTATGTACGCTCATAATGCGTTATCATAATGCGTCATCGCAAAACAAAAAAAAAGAATATACGAATCTAACTCGGATCAGAAGAAATTTTTTTTACTTGGATAAATCATAATTATCAGAATCTGAATAAAAAATAAATAAATATTATGTTATAAATAAATAAACTGTATACTGTCAATTTTGCCAGGGATTTTGTTTAGCCATTACCACATTGACTCCACCTTCATTATCACTTTCATTTTCACAATGCTCCCTCAACTGTCTTATACGAAAGTTCACAATCTTTTTCTGTTCGTCTTTTTCTCTTCGTATTCATGAGATAATTCTAACTTAATTTTGTCAATAGCTTGTGAGAGAGGTACAAACAGCTTTACCTGATTATCTGTAACTGTTGCCAGCGACTGTAACATTGCCTGCTGGATAAACTTCATGAATTTATAATCAGATGGCAAAGTATATCTATTTTCTAACTTCCGTTGTTCTAATGATTCAAAATCACACAGAATTTTTTTTCAGGACGAAGATTATCAGATATATTTATACGGTTATGTTGTAATTATTTAATCGCAGAAATAACATTAATATTTTCAGAATTCGTTATATTATAAATGTTCGTTTAAAATAAAAATATTTCTAAATCAGAATGATAAAACATATTTCTGAATAATAAAAATTTATAAATTATAATCACAACACAACCCCATGTGAACTCCTAGGTTGTCAAATAACATCCTAGCAAGTTCAGGGGCATTTGAATTAAACCCCATGTGACCCCCTAGGTTGCCAAATGACATCCTAGCAGGATCAGAGGAAATTCGAAATCAGACGAAACGGACAGCATAGTTTTATACAACCGCATGTGACCCCCTAGATTGTAAAAGAACATCCTAGCAGGATCAGAGGTTACATATAAACTTATCCTAGGACAGCACAGTTTAACCCCATGTGACCCCCTAGGCTCCCAAATGACATCCTAGCAGGATCAGAGGTTACATATAAACTTATCCTAGGACAGCACAGTTTAACCCCATGTGACCCCCTAGGTTGCCAAACGACATCCTAGCAGGATCAGAGGTTACATATAAACTTAATTCTAAGAACTTATAACTTTAGGACAGCACAGTTACATATAAACTAAATTCTAAGAACTTAACTAACTTATCCTAGCACAGCACAGTTACATTAAAACTTATCTTAAGGACAGACACATACAAACGGGCCTTCTCTACGTTCAACAGAAGTTTGCACACTCTACCCCATAATCAACCCGGGGATTGTAAAAAAACACACCCACCAAGTGATATGGTGGAGAGTGTACAAATTTTCTATTGAAACGCAGAAGGGCTGGCCGGAGCCCCACTAAATAAGAGAATTTTGGCATAATTTCGCCCTCGCCGACAATGTGTCGGTCACGAGAATCGAACTCAGGACCTCGAGTACGAGAATCCAACGCGTTAGCAATCGACCACCGCATTTCCCTATAAATATGTTAAAAAAATTATTATATAGTTACCTAATACTGCGCAGGCACTTACAGTATACAGAATAAAATCACAACTGTTGTAAACTGTAGTGTGGATTTCTTAATAAAATCACAATTATTGCAAAATGTGAATTTATTTCCAAAATATACACTGTTATATTGAGAAATCTATAGATATAAGACCCGCATTTCTGCCGAGTTAAAAGTCTTCATTCATCAGCCGTTGCCAAGGATACTAAAACATCGATCAGTTACATGAATACATGCCATACTTATGTCTAAAAACAACTTGCTGATGTATACATTTATTCACTGTTGAGATATATTAGCCGATATAATCTAACATAGACAATATGTGACTCAGGTTATCGGATTAGCTTGTTCTTAGTAAATGTGTTTCTGTGTAATAGTAACACAAATTAGCTACATTCAATGGGCTTCTTGGAAACATTAGTGTCCTATGGGCATTCAAACTGTATAAATCTCTATTGTTGTGTTATGCACGTATTTTGAAGACAAATAGATTTTGCTGCTGACTAGTGTGCACACAATTACATATCATTTTTATGAACGATATATTTATTTATGGACGAAATAACACATACAATAAGAAAAGATATATCGATACTTACTCAAAGCAATGTGGGTTCCGTTTTGACCAAAATTCGCAATATATTGCTGTCATTAGTACAACAAGCACGACAACTGCAAGATTTACTAAGTTATGCTTGACGGAGTTGTCTCGCTTAATCATCTGATACCATAGGAACATACTTGAATTTGATTTTTCGTCCAAATCTTACTGAAAATGCAGATTTTGTGATATTCTCTGCCCCGCATTTTACTGAAGGTGGTACTATGTTAAAATATTTACCAGCAGAATTAATTGATTTAAATATAATTTCTTCGCCATCTGTATTTACAGATTTAACAGCCCTTGTGTATCGTGCGCCGTCAGAATTTCCGAACTTGCAATTTTGACTTTGTGTAACAATTCTCAAGTTATCAAGCGAGTTATCAAGTTTATCACCACTGATGTGATCGATTACAAGTCCATCTTTAATGACCCCATGGAAACATTTGTAGATGAACCTATGTGATAAATAAGTTTTATTTCCACTGGTATTAAATCCAAAATATCCAGTATTAATAACCCAACCGACTGGTTTTTTTAATCTACAGTGCCTAATTACACCATCACCAGATGCTTCATAATTTTTAATGATTGGATGCGTTGCAAACTCATTTTGCTCTATTTATATACTAATATTATTTGTTTAAATCATTATTTTTGAAAATCTAACGAGATAATCTTCTTCGCTTTTATAGGAGATTCACCTGACGATGTTAAAGTGTTATTTTTTTTATCGTATTATCGTTTCAGCTCTCTGTATTTTTTACCACCACATTGCACACACAGATGAGTTTTTCCTCTGACTCCAATACTACACCGCACACACGGTTTTGGTCCTAGACCTCTATGTCTAACACATTGCATATGATAACCGCATAATTCGTTCACGCAAGTTTTGTTACAAGGAGAAGTATATCCGATTTTGAGACAGTGGCATTGATTCTTTGTTTGAATCATATATATGTAATTAAAATTAAATTTAAATATGTATTTGTCTTAATTATAATAATGCAGGAATTATCCACAATTGAACCCTCCGCTGTCTCAGCGGGAGCTAGATTTGATCTTGACAGATTGCCGAAATATAAATTTAGTTTTTCGATGCAAGATCTGTCTTTAACGAATACGGATATAACTAAACGTATTCGTGAAGCCAAGAAGGAATTTCGCGACGATGGTGCGGCTCATGAGTGGTCGACATTCAGAATTGGAAATACTGTCAATGTAATGAATGACAAACGAGGAAGAGAGATTATTGACTACCTTAATGTTCAGAGATATTTTATTTTAATAAAATTTATTGTAAAGACGGACGACGACACTTGGATTATCCGTGACAAGAGTGATTCTGTCCACATGCAGTCAGGAAATAATATTATTCTCAGTAAAAATTCCAGACCAGGAATACTTACTGGTATTGACAAACCATATTACGAACGAGTATATCCTGTGACTGCGGCTGTGTACGCAATATATCCGTTAAATAATAAACCTAACGTTGGGGATCTAAAACCTATGAAACTGTCATCGCTGACAGCATCAACGAGGATAAATTGTGTACCTGAACGGGTTACAGAACACTTCACAAACGCAATACGCGGAAACCGTTTAAAGGATTTACGACGTAAAAATAAATACATGGGCAGAAGCAGTTAAAGATACCGGAGCGTCTATCAGCGACGTTGCTGAGCTGGGAAAGAAATTAAAATTCCCAATAACAGTGAAGACGTTAACCGGAGTGATTTTGTACAAATCGAAATATGAATCAAGAGGAGCTTCGATAGATATTATTGATCATAACGCACATGCATGAACTGTGGCAGTAACAATATTTCCACGAGACAGAACGGTAAAATTTTATAATGGTCATGTATTTGATTTTATCAGAAATATTAGTAAAATTGACCCTGTATCTGTTTGGCTGTTTCAAAGTTCGGAATATGATTTTCATCATCAATTTGTACGGTCTAATGGTGATATTTATCGTACAGAATCTCTCCACGAAGAAATGAAAAATCTTGCATTAAAATATACCACTGATGATATTAAGGTTGGACAATTACTGAATAATTGTTTTACCGTTCCATCAGTTGCTGCTCACGCTGCTCAAGAGAAAAATTCATAGAAACCGACACGATTGGAATTTCTTGAAGATGTCCAACACACTTGTGTGGAATACGGATATGGTGGATTGTGGAATACTAAATACGATTATAGAGACGTTATCTCAGTTGATATAGTAGCATGTTATCCTGGAAGTTTTCTTGGATACGGAGAATGTTCTGAATACTTTAAGAGATTTGGACATCCGACACTCGAGATGACCAGAGTTGCGATAAACGGACCCATACCAGATTTTGACTTAACCGGATTCGCCTGTATAGAGTCGTTCGAGTTTTACAGGGATCTCTATCCGATTGTTTATGCGTGGTTTGGAAGACATTTTTCAGAAAAATGTTGGGTTCCAATAGTATTAATACAGTACATGTTTGATGCTAAAATTTTAATATCGTTAAAAGTGAGTGAAGCAATTATATCATACCGCGTGCAGAAACAAGTTTGGTTGCCAGAACCGGATATATTTAATATGAATGATGCTAGGAGAGATTTTCCTAATCTTAACGAAGATGATATTGTTAAAATTACTAATAATATACGTGAATGCAGGAGAGAAAGTGATGAGAAATTTGCAAAAGATCTCGGCAGAAAAATAATCGGTAAATTTACGCAAGGAGGATCATATGATCATAAACGAGCGTGTACAAGATTAATTATGGACGATGCTGAACTCGATTTTATAATTGCTGATACAACGGAGAAAAACACATTTATAAGTCGAAGTAATGCTTATTTATCAGACGGAACTAAATTAGGTACAGTTGTGAGCTCTACTGATGGCGAATCACCGCAGTTTACTCATTTCAGATCTTCGATGCTAGCGTACGTTTCGATAAATCTATTATCGATGATAAACAGATTTCTTCGTTACGCAGTCAGATTCGGGACAGATTCATTTTATATAAATAAAAAATATGCGGATTCGTTAAAACAATTGCATATTAAGAATCATGCATCATGGGGGAAATCGAGAATAAAACATGAAGATATAATTAGTTATTCTGAATCTGCCAACGCTGAAATTGCGGAGACATATTACCAGAATAATCAGATATCAGAATTGTCATCTGCACCATCTGTATGTGATCCTGTGGCTAGACATAAAACCGTTTATCTTAATGGGTGTGGTGGTTCAGGTAAAACAACACGCGCGATTGAATTATTTAATAATTGTTCTGATATGATTGTTTTGACACCGACACATAAACTCGCCAGGGAAATAAAAGAACAAGGAATAAAATCATGTACATATCATAGTTTTTTCAGATGGTGCGGAGACACATGGTCTCCATCGCGGATGGGTGAGAAATACATTCCTAAAACTATCATATGGGACGAGATATGCACGGTGTCGCTAGAGGTATTAAAAATATTTCTTGATTGGCTGTTATTGAAGAATACTGCTGTGATAATATGTGGCGATCATGGTCAACCGCCACCTTTCATTGGATCGTCTCCACATGAGTGGCTGAAAATATTTGTAGATTATTACGAAGGAATAACTGATGACCATAGAGCTATTGTTAAATCACTAAAAGAGTTTAAAAAGTGAATAAGACTACAGCCAGATAAAATACACTGTGAGATTATGTGTAAAGTAATTCCAGAAACTCCTATGAATGATTTTTGGACTTTATGGAGACCTGCCGATTTGATAGTTGCAAGTAGAAAAATAATTCGCGATACACTTCAACAAGAATTATTTACGTTACATAAAGAAAAATTTTCAAATCTACCTGTACCATTATGTTATCGCCCAGCAGATACTCGACGACAGAATGTTGATGTTGAGATTCCTGGTGGTGGAATACAAAATCTTGTGCTAAATGATATTGTTTTAGTTGTTGTTGATGTTGCTGAGAGCGCGTTGAGCATGGATAAATCGCCGTGGACGTTAGGATACGCTATAACGATTCACTCGTCACAGGGATTAACTTTTACTGATACAAATATTTGGATTGTCGATGATCGTATTGAGTGGTCAAATTTAGTTTATCTTGCAGTGTCTCGAGTCAGAAGAATATCTCAACTGCACAGGGTTATCATGGATTGCGTAATAACCGAAGAAATCACTAACAACTTTGTCGATATCAATAAAAAATTAGCGATCTATAAGCAATGTGACAAAAAAAAAATAATCGCGACTTTGATATGGATGCTGAATTTATTATGACACTAAAACAACGACAGAATAATCATTGCGCAAGTTGTAACTGTAATATGCTGTGGCAGTATTCGAATAATAATCCAAGACAATTTACCGTTGATAGAATTAATAGTAGTCTTGGTCACACACGCGAAAATGTGATGCTGACCTGTCTTGAATGTAATCGACGTAGAGGTGCAAGTTTACAAAAGTGAGCGCGGTGGTAATTGTGTATCCGTAGGAATTATTTGTAATTGTTCGCGTACAAATCCACGCCGAGGAGCAGTTGAATCTAATCTGTAGATTGCAGGTCTACCTGTGGACCTTACCACGCTAGAAATTTTATGTGTGGTCACACTCCAGATAAAATCAGTTGCTCTTTTTCTACCTCCTTCAAGTTCACCAGGTTCATATAAATATCTTACGGTCACATTACCTAGTACTGGTTGAGAGGAAGATTCACGTTGTATTGGTATATATTTTTTGTGATCGCATTAGAAGGTTTCATAGAAGTTGCACGAGTAATTTCGTTATTTAACGCAGCTATCACACTTGGTAACCTTGCAACCCATTCACGAGATCTCTCCGTGGACTTAAAGTCAGCGGATATTTCCTTTGCATACTGGTATCCAAATAACCGCTCAGCAAGTGTTCGATTAAATCGTTCAACGATTGCCTGATCACGATGAATTTCAGTGTCCTCGTCTGATTTTAACGTTATGTTGCTTCATCAACGATGATACTGCACCAAGAAATTCTTTGCCAGGATCAACCTGTAATAACTGTGGCCATCGCAGACCACCACGTTGATAAATTCGTTCAAACGCAGATGCAACTTCAGTTGCTTTTTTTGTTGACAGTGGTTCTGCTTCTTTATATCTACTTGCAACGTCAACGACAGTTAACGCATATTTGTATGTGCGCGATTGACGTCTGCCAATTTTAATGGTATCATGTGGTAAAAAACAAAATATCTGCTTGATGAACTTCATTAGGGGTACTGATATAAAAATGTGCATGCTGAATATTTTTAGGTGGTGGTAGATAAATTTGCCATATTGTCTGTCGTGCTAACCACGCTGCAGCAACAGCACGTGAGACTTTTGCTGCTTCAGCAAGTTTGCTAATCGCTGCTTTACCTCTCCAGTATCCTCTTGGGCTATAATAAACAGATTCCATTATTATGATAATAATCAGTTTATTAATTACCAGCCCCCAGCATTAGTTTACCTTTCATTGCAGATTTTACTAGAAAGCTAGCAAGTTTCTCTCTGAGAGATTTATCAGGTATAGAATTTAATGCATGAATCAACTTCACATCTGCGAGGTGTCGTTCTTGTAAATCTTTACTTTTATACGCAACATCATGAATGTGACACGCTTGATCAACTGAGTTTATTGGATACTCTCCAGGTTTTGGTTGGTCTTGGTTATCGAGTCGGATATCGAGACGAGTTCCAGGACCACAATAATTATATCCGGGTACATGTTTCTCACCAGGATACTTTGCCCACGGAGCTCCTGGTAATTTACCTAACGAAGCAGCGATATCTCCACCTGTCTTTGATGAAATAAATTTGTATTTTTTGTACCACATTTCACACACTTGCCTGTAAGTGCGCGCCTGTTATTTTTTGTTATTATTGTCGTTAATCCACTGATCCCACTGATGGTGGGGGTGGGTGCTCTACATCGAACACAATATAAATCCATATTATTATTATATGGATATAATTGACTTCTCAGCTACACGAAAACAAGAACCAGTCAAACATCATCCAGCGCTACCAAATTCCATCAGAGCAATTATACTTGGCCCATCTGGGTCTGGTAAAACGCAATTATTACTTAATCTGATAATGTAATGGCAAGAGTGGGATAAATTATATTTAGTAGCACCATCTGTAGATGATCAACGATGTTACGAAGTACTTAAAGATTTTAATAAAAATACAAAGTCGCTGACGTGTCCTGATAAAGATAATGATGTTATTGATTTTATTACCGATATCGATGAAGCTCCATCCATAGATGATCTTGATGGGTGTATCAATAATCTCGTAGTATACGATGATGTAATGCTGGACAAACAATCAAATTCAGCTCGGATATTTTCGCGAGACCGTCACAAAAATACAGGCGTGATTTATTTAACTCAAAAATACACACAAATTCCAAAAGCGATCAGAGATAATTGCAATATCTTAATTGTGTTTAATGGAGTAGATAGTCATACTTTGCAAAATATTTATTATACTTGGTGTTCAGGTGACATGGACATGATTAAGTTTAAAAACTTCTTTTCAAAAGCACAAGCTGTTCCGTTCGGATTTATAACGATAAATTTACATGACCCAAGATCTAGCTATCGTATAGGTCTGGATAAAAGTTTTGGTTAATTATAGCAGCAGGGAGGGTGAACGACCAGCGTTGAGTGACCAGCGCGTAAACGAAACAAATAAAAACGATGATGTAACAAAATGAGCTAACCCAATTAAAGAAATCTCTTGGCCTGACAGGTTTTGGTTTAACGTTATTTGACCTTGAGATTTCATTTCTGTAGGAAGGTTTATTTTTCATAAATAAGGTCTCCATCATAAATGGTCTGTTCACCCTCCCTGCTGCTACTTATATACTTTTTTATTGCGTCGCTTGGTGGAATTCCAAATGAATCAAAGTAATTGTTATTATAAACTGCTACCCAATGTGTACCAGATCCGACGTTGAAATCTTGTATATTTATCACACAGGAACCAACATCTGACGGCAATGGAATTGCCGCAAGTTCATCTTTGGAATAAACTCCGTGGAAATTTTTTATTTGTTTTAGCTTATCAAGTATATCAAAGTTACTTAACGGGGTCGTGTGCCCGGTAATGTTATTCCTCGGCCGATTCCCGATAGATTTGGCAGTAGACTTTCCGCTACTCCCGCCAGCAACGGTCCTATAAATCCGCCTTTGGTTGCTCTTCGACGTCGCGGTGTTGTTTTTTTTTTTTTGTTGTCTTTCTTTTTGCTGTTTTTCGTTTAGGCATTATATTTATCAGTTCACATAAAATTAAACTGAAAAGTTAAACTTGCAAAATTACAAGTAATTTTCCCAATTTTGTTACCATCGACATTCATACGAAAAGTTTCTTTATGCCACTGCCGTGGACGACACCGTCGCCTGATACTGCTTTTTTCGTTGCGCCAGATACTGCTCCAGACGCTGCTGTTAGTCCTAATGTACCCAACACCGGCAAAAGTTTTGGTATTAACGTTCTGGCCATTACAGATAATGCCGGACCGAAGAAACCACCTTGTTTTGCCATCGCAGTTATTTGTGTGGCACTTAAATTTCAAACAAAAGGTTTGCCGCCGTTATATTTATTTACTTGTTTTTTAGTTAACATTAATTTTGTTAAAGTATCCAAAGCACTTTCAATGTTGGGCTTTACTTTTAACGATACCTGCCGTTGTTTAGAATGAGCAGCTGCTAATTTTTTAACTTGACCATCACTCAAATAAATTTCTTTTACAATATATTTTGTCATCTTATATTAAAGTTACAGATTAAACTAAACTTGTACCGACATTTTACCTCCAACAGAATCAATCGTAATAGATCTGTCGCTGATCACTAACGCGTACACGTACAACTCGCTACTGCAACTGCTCCAAGTGTCCAGGTGATTTCAATATCAGCTGTTGAGTCGACAGCTCTCTCGCTATGTTTACTAACATCAAAATAAAATATCGGATAAAGTATACGAAATTCCTCTACTAATATTTGAAATCCGTCTCCAACGTCCTGATATTTTTGCACTGCGTCGAACAGATACATGTAAGATCAAGTAATATTTTTATTAGCGTCATCTGTAAAATTACATTCTATTGCTCGTTCTGGATATTGTTTTGAATTTATTCTAGCATATATTCGTCTAACATCAGCATTATCGAATATTGCATTATTTTGTTGTTGGTTACCACGTCACGCTTGTTGCTGAAATACAACAAATAATTGCCTCGGCAGTTGTTCACTTGATGTTGTTGTAGCTCGCCATGTGTAGTCGGTGGTATTTGGAACAGCTGTTTGATATATTTTATGTTGCTGAAAATGAATTTTGTTTGTGCGGTTTTCAAGCATATTATTTAATTCTGACGCTTTTGTGATTGATGGTGTCATTCGTGGCATCCATAGCGCAAGTTTATTTATGATAAATTGTACATAAGCTCCGCCAGCTCGAAATAAACAATCATTTTGTTCTGCTCGATCTAAAATAAGTGTATGTTTAACTCCACGAAATACTTTGTTGTAATCTCGACAAAAGCCGAAAATCATACTTAATGGCAGCATCATTGTAATTTGACGTGATTCTGCTGCAAGTGCATTTCTCTTAGCAAAACCTTCATTGTAACGTACATTTCTTACGCTAATTGTGTTATTGATTAAATCTAACATTGCAACGCCGTTCGAACCTACAGCTGGTGGGGCTATACCAAGATTATTACAAGCAGCAGTAAGTGAAACTCTTGTAGCGGCTGCATTAGCGTCTGCGGCTGGTGCGGCTATACCTAGCGCGGCTGTATTAACGATAGGAAAAGTTCTTACAATTACAGCATCTGCAGCGGCATCAGCTCCGTGTATTAAAACGCCTTTCAAGAAAAGTTCGGTCGATTCAGCTGCACCACGTCCAGTATCTTTAAACCACGTCATATTAGTTGCAGTTGATCTAGAGTAATCGTCGGAAAACGAAATAGTATTTAAGATTGTACTTGCAACTTGTAGATGACTCGAAATATCTTCGACAGTTTGATTAGCTAATTGATATCGAGCACTTTTGAATAAACACCAGCCATTATTTATAAGAGCTATTTCTGCGCCTGCTCCAATTGCGACGGGTGGATTAGCTACTGTCATAATCTTGCCGCGAACTTCCAATATTGCTTTGTGTGGCATTAGAAATATATCTTCGTCTCGGGTATTAAATGTTCTAACACCAGTTTTATTTGGTTCATTAGAATTTTCGTCGAGATACTCAATATATTCAAATTCTGTTACAGTGTCGTCGATGTCATAAGGTTCTGTTAAATCGAGATAATTTTTAACAGACATTTTTTATTTATGAGATTACATAAAATTTTATTATTGCGGCGCTGTTACTTTAGATATTAATTTTTGGATAACCTGCTCGCCTTTTGGTGATGAAAGTTTTTTTGTTGTTGTTATCATTGCTCGTTGAGTTTCTTTTCTTGGAACGATTTCTGATATAACTTGTTTGATTGTTGGTTTCTGAGTAATTTTATCACTAATATTTTGTCCAACAGCGGTTCCAGCAGCAGATGAGGCGCCAGTTGCAAAAGCTTTTGACGCGTTAAGAGCAATTGGTGCAACTTTATGCGCGATTCCCGGAACATTTTCAATAATTTTAGTAAATATATTTCCTAAAAATCCACCAATAATTTTTCTTCTGTAAAATTTTTTTTGTTTCATTATATCTGAGGTTGTATAATTTTATTATGCACGTAAGTGTAAATAATAAGTAACAACCTTGTTATTCAGATCCAGCTGTCGTCCAGATCGATCTGTCAACTGCATATTTATTGCTGTTATTTGATTTTCAACATTTTGCGGATAATAAATAACTTGCCCCGGACTAATTTGCATGAGCGAGTCCGGTGGAACATCTGGTGAAAAACTATATATCGTTTGTCCTTTACTACCCTGGGCTGAGTAAGATCCAGTTGCAATACAGCAATTTATCAATATTGTGTTTACGTCGGTTATATTTACTGGCAAATCACCGTCATATGTAATAGTTTGTTCTGCTACAGATCCATATTGCTTGTGAGTGAATCCTATCAGCAACGCTATGCTTGTTGCTGATGAAAAATCTATTATCAAATTATTTTTTAATGTTATTCTGGCGCGTAATGTGTTATTATTTGGTGTTAGCTCAAAATTGTCTGAAACTCCTCCATTTTTCGTTATTAATTCGCGTATCGTCTTATTTAAATCAATTACGTTGTAGGCTCCTTGCGGAATTTTAAATGTTACCCAAGCGCCAGGATTAAATGTAAATTCATCATTAACACCAGTTTTTACGTTAGCCATGGAATGCCAACATGTACAAGAAATTAGTCCAATTTCATACTGTTTTTCAGTATCAAGTTGTATTGGAGGAATATAATTTACTGAAAAATTTGCGCTATCTTTCGCGTTAGCTATCGCGGCCGTACTAGAGTCTAGTAATAATGTTCTTGACATTTGTTATGTAAAATTGTTATATTAAATCGTTCTGATTTATATTAAATCATTATGCAAAATTAACATTTATAAAATTAAGTCGTTGCGATTTATATTAAATCGCTATGTAAAGTTTCGTATTCATCAGATGTTAATAAATTTTCCGATCTTAAATGATCACGTATATCAATAATTTCATTGTCAATTTCAGCGCCAACATTCCCAGCTTCCTTTGACGATATCAGCAGCAATTAATCTGCCTATCATTTCGGCAGTTGATGCAAATATTTTTACTCCAGTTCCTGTTTTTTTACTCACAGATTTTTCAGCTCTCTCTAAGCGAAGTTTATCAAAATGATCAAACAACCTTTTAAAATCCCATCCTTCTTTCTGAGATTTCCCACCTCTAAATATTTCTGCGGCATTTTTAAAAACACAAGCAATAACACCATTTCTAGCTTTTTCAGAAAGTTCATTAATATCTTCTATTGCAGCTCTATCAATGTTAACGTAAGTTTTTGCATCTTTTCTAATATAATCTAATTTTTTAATAAGATCATAATATTTATCTTCGCTCCATTTATCAATATTATCAACATCCGAAATATCATAATCTTTCATAAAATCCAAATATTCTGTTGCTACTGTTTCTTTTTTTACTACTTTCTTCATTCTTTCCCGATACTTTTCAGCTTCTTCGAGTGATCTTTTTAGATCTCGTTCTTTGTCTTCAGCTCGCATTCTTTCTCTCATTAAACTACCTTCCGTTAACAGTTTTTCAGTATAATCTATTCTTTCCTCATCTAAATATTTTGCTCCAGTAGTTATACTACTAAGGTTATCATTATGTTCCATGTTATTTTTTATATTAATAATAACTTGCTTATAAAGTCCAGCAATAATTGAGTGTCGATATAATTTAATACTTTCTTTATATCTTTCATTATCTGATACTACATCAATGGCATTCTTTTCATTTTCTTGTATTATTTCTGTTTATTTTCTGATATTTTCATCAGCGTCAAAATCATCTTTACGATTATTATGTAATCTAACATTTTTAAATCCATATTTTTCGTTAAAAGATTTATATTCACAATCTTTAATTTTATCATTCATCTTTTTTTCGATCATCATTAAATCTTTCTCTTTCTATGCTAGCTTGCCCTTTTCGAATAGCTTCTCTTTTAGCTTCTTCTTCCTCATACCAACTCTTTTCTTTTGGTTCTTCAATTTTTTTTTCTATATCTTCTAACTTTCTTCTAATCGGCCCAACTGTTAAACTTGCTAATTTTCGTTCAAGTTCAAGTGGGTTATTGATCAGCCGATCTATTTCAGCTTGTCTAGCGGCAGGATTAAGAATATGTGCTGAAAGTTCTTCAGCTAATCTTTTTCTTTCCTCGTCAGATCTACCAATAATTTTTGCGGCAGCTGCTTCTTGTTGTTCCTTAATTAATCCAACCAAACCTTTTTCCTGTAGTCGCTTAAGTTCTTCTGGAGACATTGTCTGCACTTCAGGTTGTTTTCCAAGTAGAGCTTCAGTAACTGGTTTGAGAACTATTGCTGCTGCTTCTGCGGCAACTATCTGTCCACGTCGTGCTTGCTGTACTCGCTGCTTAAATGCTGCTTGAGATTGAGCGAGTTTTTTCAGATCTTCTATATGTTTTCTGCATTTTGCTCGTTTGTCCATTTTATTGTATATAAATTTTGTAAAATTTAAGAGATGAAAGACTATCGAAATCAAAAACTTACTGCAGATAATTTTCAATACAACAACGAAACATTTTCGTTGGGTCATGTGTAAGCTTATCGAACAAGAAAAAATTATATTTATCCGCTGTCGCTTTATCATATAATTCAATAAATTTGTCTTTTGTCACGTCACCGCACTGCTCGTTTGAAATATTTCTAACGTCAACATTATCCAGTGCAGGAAATATTATAAAACAACCAGTATTTCGCCAAATAAATCTGTCAACGTTGTAAAAGCCTTGAGCTAAATAAACAGAATTACATTTCTTATTACGTGACAGTAAAAAATATGCTCTTATTTTATTCATCTCTTCATTATTTAGCGGAATATCGTCAAAAACTACTATCTTATGTTCGGACGAATCAAGTTGATTAACTGGAACAAGTTCTTCTGGTTGCTTGATAATAAAAAAATCTTCACCAGCATCAAGATCATCACGAAGTTTGTTATTATATTCGCTTAGTAGCTCGTACTTATCTTGTTGTTGATTACTTATATATATATATATATATATATATATATATATATATATATATATATATATATATATATATATATATATATATATATATATATATATATATATATATATATATAAACGCGATCGTAATTAAAATTATCGCCGAGAAGTAAATTCATATGCAAATTTGTTTTTCCCGACCCAGTTCGTCCAACAATAAAATAATGACAATCTGGAAGTTCATTGTTATGTTTATGTTTCATCAAAAGCTCTGTATCAAAATTTAATATCGGTGACGACGTTGTCGTTAACTTTGCCATTGTTTGTTATATAAAAATTGTCAGACAATAAATAAATCATGAGCTATTATACAAAATTTGGAACAATATTAGGAGATTCGTCAGCTGTAAGTGCAACAACAACAAACGGCAAGATTGATTTATCCGGATATTTAAAAAAACCTGGAGATAAAATGATTGGAAACCTGTCCATGTCAAATCAGCAAGTAATAGATATAGAAACAAATTATCCGCCAATAAATGTTGTTGATACACAAGCTGTTAGTTATGCACAACTGAAATCCGTCGACGGTAATAAACTAGATAAATCTGGCGGAATTTTAAGCGGTAACTTAGATATGCCAGGGAAAAAAATTATAAATTTAGAGACTGGATACCCACCAGCAAACTTAAATCAAACTCAAGCGGTAAGTTATTTACAGTTGAAGTATGTTGATGATAACAAACTTGATAAAATCGGTGGGACAGTTACAGGTAGCATTAACATGTCAGGTCAACGAGTGTTAGGTTTAGAAGATGTATATCCGCTAAAAGAACTTTGATAATAAACAAGCGGTAAGTTATGCGCAACTAAAATCTGTTGACGATGATAAACTTAACAAAGCCGGCGACACAATGACAGGTACCCTTGTAATGAGCAATAAATAAAAAATAACTGGACTACCAACAGCCTCACCTCCAGCTAATGATACTGATGCTATTAGTTATGCTCAGTTAAAAGAAGAACTTACCCCATATTTTAAACAATCCGGCGGAGAAATAAAAGGAAATATAAACATGAAAGATAAAAAAATAACTACGAAATATATTCCAGTTGGTCCTAATGATCTGACAAATAAAGTGTACGTTGATAGTCTCTCTAGTGGTATAAAACGAACTAAAAACAGTGTTGGATATATTCCAACACTTTACAGGGAAAGTGACAACCGAGTTGGGTTTGAGGTAAGCGCATCATCATATTATCCTGAAAATTATCCTTATTACGCTTTCTCTGATAGACACGAGTGGACGACCAACGGAGAAGTTGAAAATTTTTGGATCAAAATTAAATGTCCCACTGCAGTTGCTATTTGGCAATTTCATTTGCGAGGTCGATTAAACTCTAGTGTTGGTTGAATTTATAATTGGCGGTTTGATGGATCAAACGATAATTCCACCAGGACAACATTACATAATACAACAGACACTTATGTTTCAACAGCACAATATTTTACAATTCCTGTAGAAAATGCCGCTAACAAGTACTTATATTTTCGAGTTAATGTTTTTGCTACTGAATATCCATTTCCAGGACTAACAGCATTTCAAATATATACACTTGACGAACACATTTAATCTAATGCTATAAAATAATGTCAGAACCACCAATTATGACTGTTGCGAGGAACTTTTATGATAATATTTTTAACCCGAAAAAAGATGTTGGAGATGATTCACTAGCGGCAAGTTTAATAAATACCAGAAATTTTTTTTTTAATTACAATGACAAACTTTTCATTGCCAGAAGGAGTAAAAAAAATTTGTTCGTGTTATGCATATGCGAGGACCACAACTAAAAAGAGCAATAGAAAACTTTGATATTATAAGCAGATACTGTCATCCTGATGATTGTTTAGAAGAACAAAAACAAGTTGAAATCCTGTTGAAAAAAATATTGATTGAGCTTGATTATGAAATGATAAAATTGATAATACGATCAGGTTTATTAAAATCACTAGTAGCGCAGTTGGACAAACAAATGAATGATAGCCATGATCGTCTCGACAAGCTAGCTGAATCTAGGATATTAGGAATAATGAGAAACAGAAAGTTACATAATAGTTTTTCAAAACGAGAAATTTTTAAGTATCTCGGTATGTACTACCATGATAAATAAACCTTAATTAAAATCGTTACTATGACGGTTGATAGGGAATTATTTATTAAAGTGTATGCAAATGCAATTTTACCAATGATACGTAAAAAAATTAGAATTTGATCCGATTATTGTTGACAGATCTCTAGAGATAATCAAAGATTTTGATGATGAAATTATGAGCGAGAAAAGTTTTTTGAAGAAGCATCCCAAACAAAGTTGGAAGTAAAAATTATTAAGTGAAGAAGATAATATTCCACTTCCATTACTCCAACGCTCTAGACAATTGTCATTACGAAATTATTATGATGAAATTGAGAAAATACTCACAAAACCATATGAAAAAATAATGCTAAAAGTAGCTTCTGTTATTGGTCTTCTCACAATTGAACTAGATAAGCTTGAAAAATTAATGCTAGCAAATTTCGTGGTCGCATACGCAATTATCAGGCAACATCTTGTTCTAAAAAATTTCACGTTAAATCAAATAAGCTTGGTATTAGGGTATATTGATAAAACAGAAAGCGATTACAGTAATTTGGTGAATGAAACAGATTTGTATGAACATGAAGTAGGAAATACTTTTGACTCATACGCTTGGTTAAAGAAAAATGAGGTACTAACAGATAAACGATATAATGATACTTCGTCAGATGTTTATGACAAGTACAGAATTGTTATAGCTGATCCTAATAATGATAAATTTCGTGATTTTCTTGATTCAATTGCTGGTGCTAGAGATTTTCTCTTTGTATAAAATATTGTATAATGAAAAAACATATCATCGATTTCAATCACATTTCAGAAGAAATTCCAAAAGAAGATGTTGACGCACTGGTACAATAATACAAATTTTATCATATAAACCTCTGGTGTGTAAAAGAATGTTATAAATACTACCGTAATATCATATTTACCATTGTTAATGACTAGCTCTGGTATAATCTCAAGTGGAGCATTATTAAATCCGGTTTTGTTAATAATATCTGGTGTCGGTGTCTCTCTTTCAACACTTGTAAAAAAAATTGAACCTAAACTTGAAAAAACAAAAAATTCTTGTAAAACAGCAAATATCACTTACAAAAATTTACTTGATCAGATACGATCTTACATGCGAGGTGTAAAATATGATATGGACGATTTAATACGCGAGTTTCGTATTATTGACAGTATGTTAACGGATATCCTACAGCAGCTGAGAGGGTGAACCCTACAACTTTTTCCGAGGGTCCGTTAGCAAAAATAAAGGTTCCTACGAAGGGCTAAAATAAGTTCAATAACATTTAACCGAATCCGCTAACCGAACATATTTCAACAACAAAAATCGATGGGGTTAGTTTGATTTTGTTACTCGTTCGTTGATATATTTTTTTCAAATTTTAGGCGTGTTTTGCTTGCGTCTCACACTCATTTTTTTGTCAGCTCACCCTCTCTACTGCTGTAATTAAACCATTGCGTTATATCAATAATGATTGGTGAAGCTCACTCAGCAAGATTAGCTCGAGAGCGACTAGAAGCAATCAAGAAATATCTACCTGTCTGTGATTCTGTCAAACAACATTTACAAGAGCGTCAACGAACACAAGAATTATTTACAGAATCCGCAGAAGAATTATTTAAACCAATTACTGAAACCACTAAAGATATTGTTCCTGTGTTGAAAAAGACCGCTGAATCGACTGAGAAAATAGCGGAGCTAACAAAAAAACAAAAACAAATTCTACGAGAACTTCCGGAGAAAATAGCTACTGCGATGCCAACCCCGGAAATATCTAAGGATGAAGACCAAGCGGAAGATGTTGCTCAACAAGAATCAGAACAAGTACGAATCAAGGTTAATATGTCTAATAAATTCACCGAAGATGCTATTAATTATATTAAAAATTCCAAAAATATTAAAAATTTAGCTTTTATTGCTGTTAATGGTTATAATGATCGAGTATGATTTTTAAAATCTGAATGCGCTGATGATCCTGTAAGTCGCGAAAATTGGTACAAATGGATATTTCGCATATACTATGACGTTGATCAAGTTCGAGGCGACAATCCAAATTATATAGAATATCTTCAGGCAATAGATGAACATGTGAAGTATTCGCAATTATCAATAGAAGAACGATATCTATTTCTACAACAACAAAAAGAACGAGAACAACAACAAAAAGAAGAACTAGAACAACGAACACAACAACGACGACAACGACTATCATCAATAAGACAACCACAAATGTACGAAAAACATCATCCAGCGATGAAACATTTTATTTCCCAGAAGGATCTCCAGATGATAAAGGCGCAACTGGAAGTGGTATTAATACTCGAGGAAGTGGTCTTGTTACTTGTCCCGGTAATGTCCTTGCCGACGTGGATAGATTAGAAATTTTGGTTAGTGGAAAACGAGCTGGTAATAATTCTCCGGAAATTATCAACGAAATCTCATCTATTTGTCAACGATTATTTACCGGTGGCATCATGGATATTAACGTGTATCGGTCTCTCATTAATGAAATTACCGATGATTATTACAGTGACTAAGTCACTGATTAAACAGATATTATTATTATAATAGATGATCATACACGCTGCTCAACGTGGACCAACCATGGTTAGGGTGGTAAATTCAAGATTACCTGTATACAAGAAATTTTACGGAGATGGATTCGGTGATGTTGCTAAGGGTTTATTTTCGAGAAAGCAATACCGCAAGCGGTCCGACCTCAGCCAGTAAAATTACTCTTCACTGAAGTGATGCCTGCAAGTGTTAGTAAAATAATAAATCAAGCCGCAAATCAAAATCTAGTAGAATTAGCTGATGAAAAGGAAAAAATGTAGCAGCAAGTATGATAGCAGGAAGTAGTCTTTTTGAAGTGCTTTCTTCCCAAAATGGTCTTCAAAAACTTCGTCAAGATAAACTTCGTCAACTTTATCGAGATAAACATCTCCGAGACAAACTTCTCCGTATTAAACGAACAGTACCAACATAAGGATGTTCAAACGTATATGTGATCCCGCATTTGACATGGATACGCCAGTTCTCAATGATGAGTCTGTGCGTGATTATCAATATTATTCTTACGACGCACGACAGCCAAATCACCGCGGACGAATCGAATTACAAGTTCAAGATACAAGTAGATAGTTCTTACCCCCTGAAGCATTTATCGAAGTAGAAGGTGAAATTTTAAAAACAGATAATACCGAATACGGAGAAAATGTTAGCATTGGTTTTGTTAATAATGGTATCATGGCGTTGTTTGACAGCGCCACATACATGATCGACGGAAGAAATATTGAATCAATTCAAAAAGATGTTGACGTTGCCACGACGATACTTGGCCTTGCAAGATACAGCGACGATTATTCAAGATCAGCTGGTCCATCAATGATGTTTTCCAAGGATACTTCTAATGATCCCGAATACAACCAGTATGAAATAGGACAACCAAGAAACTTTGCTAGAAATGCCAACGCGGATGTACAAAGTATGATTATTAATGTCGATCCAGATTTCAACTTAGGATTTTTAACACGTCGAAAAATGTTGCAGGGTGGAGAAAGGAGATTTTCTTGCGCGATTCCACTATCACATATTTTTGGATTCTGCAGACACGTACGAAAGGTCATTTTCGGAGCCAAACATAAAATTGTACTCGTATGAAAAGCAACCGACGATGATGCAATATGGCGACCCGCCGGTGATGCTGGTAAAGTAATTCTAACAAAACTTTCATTATGGATGCCAATAATGACTCCAGCGATATCTGCAGAAGATCGGTTACTCTCCTTCATGAGCAGCGGCGGCAAGTCGACGCTATCATGGTTAACAACAACCACAGATGCTATTCAAAGCACAATTAATGGTTTATTTACATGGAAAATAGCATCACAATAGGGTATCTTTGCGCCGCGACATATATTCGTTGCGTTTCAAAATACTGCACGAGTAAATAGTCAAACGGCTAGCGCAATGATATTTGACAAACTCGGTTTTTCCGAAGTTTCATTGCGAATAAACGGACATCAAGAACCATCGGAGGATATTTTGTTGAATTTTGAGCTAAATCATGTGGCGCGTGCGTATCATCGTCTGATGTCGTTTATGGGACGTGATCAAAATATTGATACTGATTTACAAATATCACAGCTAGATTTTACACATTTATATCCGATTTATTATTTTTCACTGGAACATTTGGATTTGTTTAGACAGTCCTTCGTTGACATACATTTTCGAGCTCGTGTTAACAGAAATGTTGGAGATGTTTCTAATTACAGAGCAATCGCCGTTATACTCAGCGATAAAACAATGTTACTTGAAGGTGTTGGTGGCTGCATGAGAGTCGTTGATGCTCCCGTAGAGAATATGCAAGCGTTAATTTAGAAATCAAATATATATCATAAATGTCATATCATCATGTTAGTGTCAGTCTGACCCCGGGTCAGATTAAACGATTACAATCACCGTTAGCATCACGATGCAGAACAAAAATATCATTAAAACAAGAACAAATGAGCGGTGCAAATAAATTATCGTTGACCGAGCGTCAGTTTAAAAGATTCAATGAAGCTAAACACGCCAATAAAGGAATACGATTAAATCTTTCCGTGGGTGCAATCAAGGATACTATTAAAACCGGAGGAATATTTCCACTTCTTGCAGCTATTCCAACATTAATAGCCGTTGCAAAAGCTGCTGCGTTAGGCGCAGTTGGGACAGCTGCTGGAATGACATTAAAGAAAGCAACAGGAAAAGGATTTTAAAAAAGACGACGACGAGCTCACGGTCTGAAACTTCCAGGGTCTCGACCAAACAACGTTTGGGGAAAAGGATTAAGAATTCCAGGGACTCGCTGATTTTTTCGACGATAGTTCCACTATCGAATTTTGATTTACTTGATGCTGCTGCGCGATTAAATATAAAAAATTTTAGAGGTGTTTTTATGCGTGATCAATTACCAAAAAATCCAAATCTGTCAGAAACAGGTATTATTAATCTCGATAAAAGCTCTGGTAGTGGCACTCACTGGGTTGCATATGCAATTGATCCACGGGGTATTATTTATTTTGATTCGTACGGACTGGCACCACCAAAAGAATTTTTAAAATACGTCGACAGAGTGCAAAGCACTCTGATACGAAGTACTGCACTTCAAAGTATTCCAATCTGGTAATCAACGTTACCAACACAAACATTAACCGACCCGCCGATATGTGGCCGTGAAGCACTAGCAGTACTTGATGCTGTATCAAGATCAACGAAACCACCTCATAAAGTTGTACATGAATATACCATCACCAGGCATAGCTGCGCATAAATGTTTTAAACAGATATTGGTAAATATAATGGCTGATATTTATGGAAGATCTTTTACTAGTGCTCGAACCGGCAAGAGCAAAGAAGATATCGATTTATCAAAATACGCCACCAAAGACGATCTTGCCGATATTATGAATTTATCTGGAGTTGATCGAAATGAAGTTGTTATTTCTCAGAATAAATTCGGTGTTTTAAAGACAAGTAATGTTATGTGGATAGATATAATTCGCAGAGTTCTTGGTGCTACCACGGACAATATTCCAGTATTTACTGACGGTGGTAGAATCAGAGACTCAAATGTATCAATCGCAACTATCAGAAATGAAATTAAGAAAAGTGTCTCTGATCGTTTAAAATCTGCAGGTGATACAATGACAGGTGGACTTAACATGAATGGAAATAAAATCGTTGCTTTAAGAGAACCAGCAGGTGATGAAGATGCCGCAACAAAGAAATATGTGGATGATAAAAATATTCCTACCGATGATAAAGTAAATACACTTCGAGCCGAGTATGACGTTCATGTAAATACGTTTACAAATACTCGTAGAAATTTTCAAAAACTTAATAAAACCGCCGAAGATTTCTTTGGAAGTCCACCAACCGTTGACATAAATCTCAAAGATATAAATACAAAACTCAATGATACTGTCAGTGGAATTCCTAGTATCGTTCAAAAAACCAATCTGATTCAAATTCCACACAAACAAATTAGCAACATCACGTACACGGTGGCGTCTGGGGTATCAACGTGGACACCGCGCGATAACACTCTCGAATATACCGCAGAAGTAACTGGGTTATACAGGCTGTCCATGCATGGTTGGGAAATTACTGCGGCCATTTAATCATCGCCGAATGTATATCATAATCTTCTACTGGTGATGCTAACCAAGGACACCAAAGAAACATTTACGTTGACATCAACGGAAATACCCCCGAGACGTTACTGGTGGTGTCTGGAATTTATCGCTGTCTTAGACAACAACTAAAATATAATGATAGACGTTCAGCGATACAGATACGATCAAGTAACAACATGGCAGAATAAATTAAAAACCATCATCGATAATTACACAGGAAAAATAAAGAAATATCGTAGACGTGCGGTTGTCGTTGATATCATGGTTTATTCGGTTTCTACGCTAGTTGCTGGAACCGGTGTAGTATTAACATCGCTAGCGACGATGACGGCGCCAATCGTTATAACAATCATTGGTTCATCGTCAACCACGATCGCTGGAATATTTAACATAATAGCAAAGAAGATAAATACGTGTACAAATGAAAAATTGAACGAGTACATGATGAAATTACATACTGCAACGACCGCATATTCTAAATTATCATCACTGATTTCTTCGTCGCTTAATGATTGAATAATATCTGACGAAGAATTCAGTATTGCAATAAAGATCGACAATGAAGTATTCGACGACAACGTCGTCAACGATGTTATGGACAAAAAAAATTCCTGAACAGGATTTAAAACAATAATAGTATAATAATGTCAACGTTCGATCAGCGATCACAGGAATTACTACAACAAATCGTCACTAATACTGCTCCGGCAAAAACCACAATGATATTGGCTAGTTCAACTTCGCCTGAATTCAGTATTAATTTTCCAACTGCAATACCAGCTTCCGAGATAGCATTAGCGCAATTACGGGTTTATTATAGTTGGCCAAATATTAGGTCAAAATCGTTTGGTGGTCTTCCGCCGAATAATTCATTAGTATTTGCAAATAAAAACAAACCCGATGGAACTCCTGATTGGCAAGTAGTTAGTATTCCAACAGGTAGTTATCAAATAGAACAGATCAATGAAGAATTCCAGAGCAGAATTAAATCTATCACAGGAAAAGAATCACAGATTGCTATTACCGTCCACGAGCCAACGCTGTCATCTGCCATTGAAATAAATTCTCCGGATTACGCCGTAGATATTTATCAGAGTTCGATTAGATCTGTGTTAGGTTGGCCAGAGATTTCATCCGTTTATCAAGGACCTCCAGAACCACAACTAAATGATTTTTTTACAACGGAAAAAAAAAAATACATAAAAAAACCGGACGTGTACATCAACGGAATTCCTGGTGTCAATTTTAGACTTGATTGGCTAGACAACAGAGATTATACTGATACCGATGGAACATGGCTTCCTCATTATGATCGTTATTCCATATTCAACTTTGTATATGATCCAGTAACAAGAAAAGTTTTATACGACAATATTGGATCTCTTAAAGTTCCCAATGAAGAACCAATTGATGGATGGGTTGCTTTAATTGAATTTGAACACAATAATAGAATCAGCGACTTAAAAAATTTATTTTTATCATTGTCACAAGTCTACGACGAGGACACAAAAAAAAAATATCATTGAAACAATACAACATCTAAATAAACTCAGATCAGACATGTACATCATTAATCGAACCTGTATCTTGAAAATGCTTGAACAAGATAAATTATTTCCAGGAGCACGTTTCATGAAATTTTTTCTTGATTATTATGGAACAACCAAAGAAAAAATCTCAACATTTACAGTACCAAAACTAGATTCAAGTAGATTAAAAAAGAGACTCACGGATGTTATCGATAATTACTTTCCTAGAATCCTCGAATCGTGGAAAAAAATAGCACCACCATCAAATATCCTCAAATACAATAATGATCCGTACGGTGGTGGCCGCCATGTTGTCCCGGGCATCGTCAACATCACATCGACGATCGCTGTCAATCTAGCATGTGATGTTATCGACGGCAGTTATCAAGTCGGTAACGAAGTTACTGGTGATAAATCCAATCAGGCCCAACAAGGATACATTCTCTACTCATTTACTCCTCAAGTCCCACCAGGTTATTTGATTGTATCAGAACCAATCAATGTTGTTTATCTGCCTTGTCATAGTCGTCTCTTATCACGGATACATTTTAAACTTACTGACCAGTCTGGCCACTTGCTCGATCTGAGGTCAGAGTCGTTAAATATAAATCTGTACGTAAGATCGTAATGACTTAGTCATCAACGTCATCGTTGTGGAATCACAACAATCATTTATATTTATTATAAAAATGTGGCGATTCCACAACGAGAAGCAACACAAAAAAAATCAAAATAATTATTTTTTTTACCCCGTGATTATTATTCTGATACAACACTATTACTTTCGTTGTCACTGGTGACGGAGTCATTGGTGACTTCGTCATCATGGTCAGAGTCACACTCGTCTTTATCTTTAGCCAGTAATTCTTCCGCATCTTTGTTCAGCAACTCCGTCATCGACATGATATCTCTCAGCTGTTTTATACGCGCGTGTACAATTCTTTTCGTTTCGTATTCGTGAGATAATTCTGACCTAACCTTTTCGATGGCCCGTGAAAGAGGAACAAATAATTTCACTTGAGTATCCGTGATTACCTCTAGGGATCGTAACAATGGCTGCTGGATTAACTTTATGAATCTATAATCGGAAGGCAAAGTATACCTATTTTCTTACTTCCGAAAATGTAATGATTCAAAATCACTCATTATTTTTTCAGGATCAAGTTGTTCAGATATTTTTATACCGTCATGTTGTAATCTTTTAATAGCAGAAATAATATCATTAATATTTTCCTAGTTCATTATATAATAAATATTTCTTTAAAATAAAAATAAAAATAATAGTCCTCAGAGAGGACTGGGTTTTTTTTTTAGATAATTGTATAATTATGATTATATATACATATGATTGTATGATTATGATTATATATACATATGATTATATGATTATGATTATATATACAAATGATTGAATGATTATGAATATATATACAAATAATTATGAACGGGGGAGCCTTGTCTACGTCCAACAGATTTTGTACACTCTACCCCCATACACAAACCCCGGGGAGTGCAAAGTACACCCACCACGTGGTGGTATGATAGGAGAGTGTATTTTGTCTGTTGCGGATTTTGAGGAAATTCTCCGGACTCCCCCCACAATTATAATAGCATCTGTCGCCGAATGCTAGATAATATATCTTTAGCATTTTTGGAGACTCGAACACGCAGAGAGTTTCCACATGGGATCTGCACGCAAACGCCTTAACCCCACGGCTATCGGAGCTCTTATGAATATATAGTTAAATTTAAGTATATAACTATTCGTACTGTCTCACACGTGATAACTCTGGACTCGTATTTACCAGTATATTCTGATTCTGAATAAAATCTGCAATTTTATACATTTCTACCGTTTCTGCCTTGTTAAAATATTAAATTTTCAACCGTAACAGTGTTACGGGCCAAAACTGTGTTAGTAAATGCGTTGGATCGTTATTATTCTGGTATATTCCGCCTACTACAATGATGCATGTAGTATGCTGCAATCGATATGTGAAGCAGTTATATACAATATCGGCCTATGATATAATATCACGGTTGAGGTATCTATGTTTGTTTGAGGATATATTTTGTGCAATTAATACTTCCACATAGTTGAGATATCTGGACTGGAGAGATATTTAAGCATTACGATTAGACTGTAGTATCATAACTGCTTGATTACTTTATCACTGAATATAAATGTGTGGTCAAGTATAACGCAATAACAAAAATGGGAGACAACTACTTGATTGCTCTATCAGCGATGACGGATTTATCTCGCTTCATTGTACATACCGGATCTTTTGCTTGAATTGTTTCGAAAATGCTGATTTATATACATTATTTGCAACAAAACGTACTGAAGGTATACAAATATTAAAATATTTGGCAGCCGCATTCATAGAATTAAAAATTCTCTCTTCACTAGTCTCTGCATTTATGGATTTAACAGCTCTCTTTCCAAACATTTTACATCTTTCAGTATTTCCTATCTTATAATTCTGACTCTGTGTAACAATTTGTAAATTTTCTAAAGAATTATCTTTCGGGTTTGAACTGATGTGATCGATTACAAGTCCGTCTTCGATGACCCCATGAAAACACTCAAACACGAACCTATGAGATAAACAGCTTTTATTTTTTCTAACACGAAAAAATGAGGTAACCAATACCATTGTCAGAACCGACTGGTTTTTTCAATCTGCAGTTTCTGATGACACCATCACGAGACGCTTCATAATTCTTGATGATGGGATGCTTAACAAATTCCTTTTGCTCCATTAATATATAATACTATTTGTCTAAATGATTATTTTGAAATCTGGCCAGATAGTCTTCAGCGGTTTTTATGGGGGATTCACCTGACGACTTCTTATCATAATATCGTTTCAGTTCTCTGTATCTTTTACCACCGAACTTTACACACAACTGGGTTTCTCCTCTGACCCCAACACCGCATCGTAAACACGGTTTTGGTCCTAGACTACCTCTACGAAAGCTTTGCATGTGTTGACCACAAAATTCATTTAAGCATGATTTATTACAAGGAAGAGAAAATCCTATCATAAGCCATCGGCATCGGTTGTTTGTTTGAATCATTATATATATTAATTAAAGTTTAATTAAACATATTTTTTTTTCTTTAAATATAGTATGGAGGAATTTGAGAGATTATCCATAATTGAACCTTCCACCGCAAGATTTGATCTTGACAAACTACCAAAATCTAAATTTAATTTTTCGATGCAAGATCTGGCTTTGATAAATAGTGATATAACCGATCGTATCCGTGAAGCCAAGAAAGAATTTCGCAATGATGGTGCGGCTCATACTTGGTCGACATTCAGGATCATGAACGACACCAAAGGTGTTGTTGTCGATGCTAGAATGCGTGACGAACGAGGCAAAAATATTATTAACTATCTAGACAATCAGCGATATATTATTCTAATAAAATTTATTGTGCAGACAGATGATGATACTTGGATTATCCGTGATAAACGTGAACCTATATGGCTTCATACTGGAAATAATACTGTTACATTAAATAACAAATCCAAGCCAGGAATAAACCGTATTATGAACGAGAATATCCTGTAACGGCAATTATCTATGCGATATATACGCTGAATGATAAACCTAGCGTTGATAATCTCAAACCAATGAAATTGTCAAGGAGACTAAACTGCGTAGCTGAGCGAGTTATGGAACATTTCTCAAAAGCAATACGCGGAAACGGTTTAACTGATCTAAGACGTAAAAAAATAAATGCGTGGGCAGAAACAGTTAAAGATACCGGAGCATCTATCAGTGACGTTGCTAAGCTAGAAAAGAAATTAAGATTTCCAATAACAGTAAAAACACTAACCGGAGAATTTTTGTACAAACCGAAATATACAAAAAATGGAACCCCTATAACAATCATTGATCATAACGCACATGCATGGACTAATGCTGTAACAACATTTAAACGAGATAGAATAGTCAGATTTTATAACGATTATATATTCGATGCTATCAGTGATATCAGTAAGAATGATCCTGTATCTGTTTGGTTATTTCAGAGTTCAGAATCCGCATATTACGATCAGTTTGCAAAACCTAACGGAGAGATTTACCGCAGAGAATCTCTTCATGAAGAAATGAAGAATCTTGCACAACATCTTTGGAGTGAATATAATTCTGAAGTTGAACAATTACTAAATAATTGTTTTACAGTTCCATCAGTTGCGGCTCACTTTGCTCAGAAGAAAAATTCATGGAAACCGACACGATTAGAATTTCGTGAAGACATCCAGCACAGTTGTGTCGAATATGGACATGGCGGATTATGTAATACCAAATACGATCATCGTAAAGTTATATCCGTTGATATGGTTGCGTGTTATCCTGGAAGTTTTCTCGGATACGGAGAATGTTCTAAATATTTTGAGCGATTTGGACATACCACACATGAAATGACAAGAGTTGCGATAAATGGACCATTACCTGATTTTGATTTAACTGGATTTGCTTGTGTAAAATCATTTAAGATCCGTAGTAATCTTCATCCGATCGTTTATGCGTGGTTTGGTAGACATTTCTCAGAAAAATATTGGGTTCCAACGGTGCTGTTGCGGTACATGCTTGATGCGGAAATTTTAATATCGTTGATGATCAGTGAAGCTATTATATTATATCGTCCGCAGAAACAAGTTTGGTTACCACAACAAAAGAAACATTCACCGACAGATCCAGATGAGGATTGGGATAGAATTGATTATGAAAATAAAGTTGCAAAGGATCTCGGTAGAAAAATAATTGGTAAATTTACTCAAGGCGGCTCGTATAATCATAAACGGCATTGTACAAGATTAATCATGGACGATGCTGAGTTGGATTTTATAATTACTGATACAACGAACAAAGGAACATTTATAAGCAGAAATAATGCTTATTTGTCAGACGGAACCAAACTAGGTACAGTAGTGAGTTATATCGATGGTGAGTCGCCACAATTTACTCATTTAAGATCTTCTATGCTCGCTTACGTTTCTATAAATTTATTATCGATGATAAATAGATTTCCCTGTTACGCTGTCACAGTTGTTAAGGATTCGTTTTATATAAATAAAAAATATTTAGATTTGGTAAAACCGTTACCCGGTAGCGATGAATGGGGATCATGGCGAATAAAACAAGAAAGTATACTCGATTATTCTGAATCGGAAGACGTTAATATCGCGGAGACATATTACGGTAATGACAATCAAATACCAGTATCAACATCACCATGTGTATTTGTTCCCGTGGCCAGACATAAAACCATTTATCTCAACGGACCTGGAGGATCTAGTAAAACAACACGTGCGATTGAATTATTTCGGCATGGTATATCGGACATGATTGTGTTGACACCTACACACAGACTATCGAGAGAAATAAAACAACGAGGAGTAAAATCATGTACATACCATAGTTTCTTCAGATGGTGTGGAGATAAGTGGACACCTGAGCGAATGGGTGAGAAATATATTCCCAAAATCATCATCTGGGATGAGATTTGTACTGTGTCGTTGGAAACATTAAAAATATTTTTAAATTGGTTATTAACGAAAAATACTGCGGTAATTATGTGTGGCGATCATGGTCAACCACCACCTTTCGTCGGACAATCTCCACATGAGTGGTTAAAATCATGTGTGGATTATTATGAAGAAATAAATGATGATCATAGAGCTATTGATAAACCTCTGAAAGAATTTAAAAGATTAATCAGACTACAGCCAGATAAGATACAATGTTAAATAATGCGCAAAATAATTCCAGAAACTCCTGTAAATGATTTTTGGAATCTGTGGAGACTAGATGATTTGATAGTTGCGAGTAGAAAAATAGTTCGTGATGAACTGCAGGAGAAATTATTTCTGTTACACAAAGAAAGATTTCAAATGTTACCTGTACTATTATGTTATCGCCCAACAGATACTCGACGACAAAATATTGAAGTTGAAATTCCAGGAACAGATGCAAAACAAAATCTTGTATTAAATGATATTGTTTTGGTTGGCATTGATGTTGTTGAGCGCGCGCTGAGCATGAATAACTCACCGTGGAAATTAGGATATGCCATAACGATTCACTCGTCACAAGGACTAACTATTACTGATACAAATATCTGGATTGTCGATGATAGAATCGAGTGGTCAAATTTAGTTTATCTCGCAGTGTCTCGAGTCAGAAGAATATCTCAACTACACAAGGTTATTGTGAATAAAAATCAAACTGCTAGCGACGATAACAAAGTTGTTGTTGGTGTAATAAGAAAAAAACTATTTGGTTATAAGCAATGTGACAAAAAAAAATAATCGCGATTTTGATATTCATACTAAATTAATTATGACACTAAAACAACGACAGAATAATCATTGTGCAAGTTGTAACTGTAATATGCTATGGGAATATTCGAGTAATAATCCAAGACAGTTTTCCGTAGACAGAATTAATAGTGATCTTGGTCACACACGTGATAATGTCATATTGACATGTCTTGAATGCAAACGACGTCGGGGCGCTAATTTACAAAAGTGAACGTGGTGGTAATTGTGTGTCCTCAGGAATTACTTGTAATTGTTCACGTACAAATCCACGCTGAGGAGCATTTGAATCCAGTCTGTAGATGGCGGGTCTACCCGTGGATCTAACCACGCTAGAAATTTTATGTGTGGTCACACTCCAGATAGGATCAGTTGCTCTTTTTTTACCCGCTTCAAGTTCACCAGGTTCATATAAATACCTGACAGTCACATTACCTAACACTGGTTGTTTTGAAAAGTCACGTCGTTGTCCGTAACCATCGCTACGGGGTATATGTTTTTTTGTAATTGCATTAATAGGTTTCATAGAAATTGCACGAGTAATTTCATTATTTAACGCAGCTATCACACTTGGTAATCTTGCAACCCATTCGCGAGATCTTGTATCTGTCTGAATTATTTCCTTCGCATACTGGTATCCAAATAACCGCTCAGCGAGTTTTCGATTAAATCGTTCAACTATTGCCTGATCACGATGAATTATAGTGTGTCCTTGTCTGATTTTGACATTATGTTTTTTCATCAGCGATGATACTGCACCAAGAAATTCTTTGCCAGGATCAACTCGTAGCAACTGTGGCCATCGTAATGGCTCTCGTTGATAAATTCGTTCCAACGCAGATGCAACTTCAGATGTTGTTTTTGTTGATAGCGGCTCCGCTTCTTTATATCTACTTGCAACATCAACGACAGTTAACGCGTATTTGTATGTGCGTGATTGAAGTCCACGTGTTTTAATGGTATCATGTGGTAAAAACAAAATATCTGCTTAATGAACTTCATTGGGAACGCTGACATCAAAATACGCGTACTGAATTTTTTTAGGTGGACGTAGATAGATTTGCCATATTGCTTGTCGTGCTAACCATGCTGCAGCAACAGCACGTGAGACTTTTGCTGCTTCAGCAAGTTGACTAATAGCTGCTTTGCCCTTCCAATATCCTCTTGGGCTATAATAAATGGACTCCATTATAATATTCATATAATTAATTACCCAGCCCCTAGCATTATTTTACCTTTCATAGCAGATTTTACTAGAAAACTAGCGAGTTTTTCTCTGAGAGATTTATCAGGTATAGAATTTAACGCATGAATCAATTTCACATCTGCAAGATGCCGTTGTTGTAAATTTTTACTTTTTATACGCAACATCATGAACGTGACACGCTTGATCGGTCTTGTTTATTGGACACTCTCCAGGTCTTGGTTGATCTTGATCATCAAGTGGAATATCAAGTCGAGTTCCAGGGCCACAATAATTATATCCTGGTAAGTGTTTTTCCCAGGGATACTTCGCCCACGGAACCCCTAGTAACTTTCCCAACGAAGCAGTAATATCACCTCCCGTCGCTGTGTTTGAAATAAACCTGTATTTTTTTTTTTTTTTTTTTTTTGTGCCACACTTTTCACACTTACCTGTCAGTGCGCGTTTTTTATTTTTTGTTATTATTGTTGTTAATCCAGCGGTGGGGGGTGGGTGCCTTGCATCGAACACAATATAGATTTATATTACTTATTATTATGGATATAATTGACTTTTCGGCGACACGAAAACAAAAGCCAGTCAAACAT
>JAECUM010035493.1:0-13320 GCA_016617855.1 Megalonaias nervosa
CAAATATGCGGCTGGCGTTGACCGGACTTCGTACAGAAGAGCGCAGATACATAGAGCAAACGAAACAGGGAACCAGACTATCTTTGCTGTCTGCATGTGCTAGAAATCGGAAACAAAAAACATTTAGGTGAAATTATTAACTGAGGCTGTTAAATTTGGAGAATCGGTAGGATTCACATTAATAATTAGTTCTGAAATGGGTCCACATGGGAAAATAAATTTTGGGTAGCTTGTTGCAAACATTGACAGAAATTGACAAGTTAAGATAGAGTTTATGGCAAGTTGATAGCAGAAAGCAGAGGAATAATTTGATTAAAGTGTAAGTTGATAGAGAAAGCGTATAATGAAGAGAAGTCAATGGATTAGTAATAAATAAAATATTAAGATTTACAAAGATAGAAAACTTCATATGAAAACGTTTTTATTAAGTACTCAATCTGAAAAGGCAAAATAAAAAATCATGTGTCTGAACTATCTAACTTTGTGAACATATAAGAAAAATGCAGTTTGCCTTTTATATTTAGGGTCAAGTACAGGGAATAGGCTCTGCTTCACGGTTTTAAAAGCCTCTGACCTTGTTCTTTAAATAAATATAAACACATTGCACCAAAAAAGATAACTGTTTCTTCTGGTGATCCGATTTAACAATGCTATATCCAAATATGTTCTAATATATAGCTTCAATTCTTGCAGAACTGAAGTATCATCTTTTTGATACAGTTACTTCGTAATAAATTAAATTGTCGTTGCTTGAGTTCTACACAGTAATCGCCAAACCACCAGTTCTATCAATCCAGTACTCCTTGGTCTTACTTCCATCCATCCTGAGCAGACACACACTGGATGATAGCGCGTTACACAATGTGGTGCCCTAGCAGTGGGATTAACCATTAAAGTTAATCAAGCGATACGAATCCACAATCCTACCATCTTCTTTAGGAATGATACATCCGTCTCACTAAAGCACGATGAAAAAGTAGATATTAAAGTAATGGTGCACAATGAAGTTGTGCCATCCGAGTTTAAAACAGTTAAACGTGTTGACAGCACTGAAAATGATGTTGATTCTCTTTATATAAAACCGATAGAAGATTTCTGCTGAACATAATATGAGAGGTACACACATTGGAAAGATTTGTGGATTCTCAAGATAGTTCTGGTTGGCAAAGCGAGTAAACAACAACTTATATTCAGCTCCCAGGAATCCGTGAAGATCTAGCCACAGTAAATGGTAACATTAAATTATAATGACAGATTATAATAGCAGATTATCAACGTAAATCAAATATTCCAACAACACTTTATCAGGAACCTGAAAATACAGAAGGTGCAACATATCTGATAGGAAGAAAAGAAATATAGATCAAACTCAAAATCAATATTTCAAATTTAGCCATGGAAAGTCAAAACAGAGGTAAAATAGCGGGATAATAAAGCAGAGACTTTAAAAGATATGTCAGAGATGATTGTGAGAATTGAAGACGATACGGAGAGTTCAAGTTACAGTTCAGAAAGGACAGTAACCTAAAAGGGTTGGGGTCACACAGGATTAATGGAATAAAGCTGTCAGTCTTTACAGGAAAATAATCCTGGACGGTATGGTAGAATCGTTTGGAAGAAACCGCAGAAAGAAAAAGAATGACGATGATAAATTCGTTAATTTTCTTCCATGATTGCAGAGTGACGCAAACGAGTTTATATTTGAGGAAGCCTACAGGATCCATTAACATTATGCTGATAACAGAACTTCAGTCTCTGTATCAGACTTTAGCAACATCGAGAAATATGCAATGCAGCTTTAGCAAGGACATCAAAGATCAGGTGAAACTGTGGAGCCGTTACAGAATGACATATGCAAATCGCTGGGAAAATACTGGAAGCAATCAAGAAAGATGGAAGTCAAAGTGATGATAACAGTTCTGCTAATGGAGAACTCCCCATATGGAAGCCAATCAGTTTAGACAGAGTAAAAGCAAAAATATTGAATCTCAACATTTCCAGAAAGGACAAGGGTTTCGAAAGAATATTGTGGAGGAAACATTAATGGAAATAAAAGTCTAGAAGGGCTGTCACAGCTGGAACAAGAAAACATGATAAAATTATCTGAACCGGCTAGGGAAAAACAACACAGGACAGGGAATAGACTGAGGAAGAAAAGTATGACGTGCTATAGATGTGGATAGTTGGTTAGGGAGTGTACTGCAACTTTAGATGACACACCTGACACTAAGTGTAAACCCAACGAATGCATTTCTATTCTTCGACCCAGTTTACAATCAGAAGAAATCAGTAACGATGAGCATAGCTTGAAACAGCCACGGGATTTGGGAAGAAATGAACGGTTCATTGCATAGTGAAAACTAGTTAGAGCAGTCTCTAATGGTCAATTGGCAGTCCTGGAAAAGAAAGACCAGCTGCAACACTTGAATTCTGAACGTCCCATCAACTGTGACTTCTCATCCTACAGCTGTAACCATCAACTTATTATTAAGCTGTTGTTGCTGCTCACAGTAATCCATTTATCATTTTATGTCATCTCATGCACAGTTTGAGTTATATATACACTGCTATAGTTAACCTATTCTTCATTTTATATATATATATATATATATATATATATATATATATATAGAGAGAGAGAGAGAGAGAGAGAGAGAGAGAGAGAGAGAGAGAGATTCTTTCATATTCTTTCATACTCTAATCGCGTACTATGAATATTTTGTAGGGCAGTAACTCTGTGTGGCATGTATAATGATCACAGAGAGAAACTGAACAAAATTAGGAGACACGAAGTTCATCGTTGACTATGGGGATTTTTTGATTTAGGTTAGATATTAAAAAGTTCTTGATAATTATGGACTTAAGATTTAAAACTTACAAGTTATGCAATATATTCTGAAAAACTGATTAACGTTCGGGTTAATGAATTACACAAACATTTAAAGAGATAGAAATATGCTAAACACGAAACAACTATTTTACATACAAGTCGTTATCCATTTTGACAAATACTCTTAAAAATTTGACAATGATGCTTCATTGAACAGATGCAAAACATAAAGTGATAAAATATTTGACACAGTCAGTTAAACTGGCCAATATGGCACTTAACGTATTAATATGATAGAGTTGGTACTATATATATATATATATATATATATATATATATATATATATATATGTGTGTGTGTGTGTGTGTGTGTGTGTGTGTGTGTGTGTGTGTGTGTGTGTTTCAAGTTTGCTTTCTTATAGGAAAACAGTTGTCTGAATGCTCAGTCCCTTTACTTGTTAATCAAACTTTTAATCCACCAAGCAATAATATAGATCTAATCAAATTTAACACAATTTGTAATAACTTTAATATTACTCATTGTTGGAGAGATATTAACTGAAAAAAAAAAATATATTACTAGTAATGGCCCTAAAGAACATAAAACTGCACATCGGGGTTGTCTACGAGATACGTATGTGATGATGTGAAAGATACTTACAAACCTCATCTTTATTGCTGAACTGGAACAATTGAATACTGGCGATAAATGCTTGGTGAAGAAATGACTTCATTTATAACAAGCGAGTACAAAATACAATTTGCAATTTAATAATACTCGTGCTCTTTTGCTTTATTGCAATTTAGCTTTGTTTTATGCATCCTTTGTTTTGATGACATTTTTTGTTTCTTTTATATACTGTCAGTCCAACCAAACTTCTGATTTCATTGTATTGGGGAATTATGTATGTATGTATGTATGTATGTATGTATGTATGTATGTATGTATGTATGTAGTTTATCTATAATCAGGGCTTGACATCAGATTTTGTTTCACTAGCCCGATGGATCACCATAATAAATTATTTACTTTTCCTGTCTAAATTTCGCTGATCCTGCTAAATTCAAATACAAGTTAGTTAACTTTCTAGATTTATTATGTGTGATGAATTGTATATGAGAGGATGGCAACAAATCTAGGTATAATGTATGTGAGATGATGAAATTAATTTTAGGTAAAATTTAGGTTCGGGACGGTAAGAATCTCCGCATAGGGAATAACGCTTGAAAATGATTTCTTGATGCAGGCCACTGAGGTGTCAATTATACTCAAAACAATATTATGTTAATTAAATGCGTAAAGTTCTTTACAAACAGTCTCTTCTAGAGTATGTCATAAAACTACTTAGTTAAAATTCCAAAGTAAATTCTACCTCTGAAAAATTGCTAGTTATCCACATTTTACCAAGATACCTATATCTGAATGTAATATTTTAAAAAATCAAACCCAAAATAATCCATTTATGAGCTGAGACTGTCATAACACAGGAACCATGTGCAGCCCAAAATATTTATTATACCTCGTCAATTGAAAGTTCTTGATGGGTACTCAGTAGACACAGTAAATAAACCAATTAATCATTGGAAGCAATGTTGTCTCACGACTACTTCTTAACTGGTATGATAAGTAACCGGCAGCAATTTTCACCGCACCATAAGTGACCACGGGTTATCCGCTGGCAAAATCGCTAAAAGTTTTCGAGCCCTGCCTGTAACGCGGATTATAATTATTGCCTGACGCTTCCTTACAAATCGGAACATACTGCCTTGTATAGAGAGGAAAGCAAAAACCTTTTACGAAAATTAGCTTTAACATTATACGACTTAAAGAGCTTATCCTTGACTTTGTTATTTCTATTTAAAATAATATATATATATATATATATATATATATATATATATATATATATATATATATATATATGTATATGTATATATATATATATACATGTCCTTTATCTGTTAATGACACTGCAGAAACTAGCATTAATTTATTCTGATGGTCTGCTTGTCTCCCACTATATATGGTATAAAATAGAAACTAGAATTGCTCATCAACATTTCCACTGTCAAGGATATTAAGCTTTGACAGGCCGTATACAGACACCATGAAGGTACTAAACGGCATATGTCCTTACAGTAACCATAATCCGATGAAGTTCTTGTCTCTGATACGAAAACAACTGTGGAGCTAGTGAACCACCATTATAATCGTACGTAGAAAATTAATAGTAAGTTCTTTACTAAGGAGTTTTTTCTGTTTAAATTGCTATAATATTATGAATTCGTACCAAATGTTTGATAGAACTTTGTGTAGCCTTACTCCTTCCCGTTTCTGCCAAGCACGGCTAAAGGAGGATAGGATTCGCTACCCTTTCTTTTTTCTTTGTTTATCCGACTGTATGTATGTGTGTGTTCTTATGTATGTATTTATATGTGCGTATGAGGGTGAGCGCAAGTTCTTGGTTGGATGGATGGATTTTTACAGAGAGATAAAGAGATCTATGCCTAATTTATAACGACTAGCTATTAATTCAAAATTTAAATCTATATTCTCCTTTGCAGAAACGTATTACTAACTGTCGACTAAGCGATTAAAACTTAACAGTTGGGGTTTTTTCAGATCCGACTGCAAAACAATTCAACACATTTTTAGTACTCCAATCTATCGATCTGCTCTACTAAACTAAACAAAATGTGGACCCAATTCTACGATTTTCGAAGTATTTTTCCCTCACTTACAAACTTGGGGTAGGTGATGTTTTGGGTCTTTCTAGGGGTGAATCCGCTGTTGGGCGGGGGTGGGGGTGGAGGCAGATTGCCAATATAACAGCCAAATTAGTTTTCTAAGTAAATTTTCTTTACAGTTAGCTTTTTAAAATTATGCCCTGCAAAGCTTAAAGTTCAGGAGCTGTCGGGAACTTGGCCTCCTGGTTTCGTTTGATATGTATGTATAATACAATCACGATTTGTTTGTACTTTTGACCTTTATATATCTAACATTTCGCATATATACGTTTGTCTTTCCAGGTGTCTTTGCAGGCTTCACTGGCTAACATTAGCCTAGAAAGGTATGTCCTTACTCACTAGTATACGGCTGTACTGTGTTACAACGATCTATTTTATATAAAAAATATATTAGAAACAAGACCATTTTTTGTACATGAAAATACCATTCGTAGGTACGTCGCTAAATTGATTTGAAATGACCCACCCTTGAAACTCACAATCATAATCTTAAGTCAGCAAAGTAATCGCTCTCGTGAAACTATCTTGATGCAAACTTTTCCTATACGTAACTAAAGAGACATAAATGCATATAATTTGTCACTTGTGAGAGAAATATTGTAATAAAATTTAAAAGCAAAATGTGTTGACATCACCTGTAACAGAAGATAATAAAAAATATACTTAACCATTAAATACTTATTTCAAACAAATGTTTATGTTTCATCACTACATAGTCTGAAAATTATTCATAAAACGGTTAATTTGGAGATCTCTCATTCTGTAAATATGTCACGATAAATGTGTTCTTTACATTTATTTTATCTCTCACAGATAATAGAATCCTCCGGAAATTGTTTAAAGCATACATTAAGACAGGAAAGATGTCATTACTCTTTCACTGTAATAATGACTTCACTTCTAAAACATTTGTGGAACCTAGTGTTATTGATGTTATTGATGTATTGTTGTGTTTACCTTGTTATTGTTATTGATATGTTTTTGTTCATGATGATTTGGAGCGATTTTTCTTTTGATTTTGTTGTATTAACATTTTCTGCGACAACGCATCGGCTACACGTCGTCCAATTTCATTCATATTTTTTGGAAGAGGGTTAGGAAGTGAGGAATTATGTCTTTGATATATCTTGCCTCTTTACAGCTTTAGACTCAAACTACACTCACTCGTTGTCGCTGCTGTGGTATTTTGCCAAATAAAACAAAATTAAAACTCACAAATAATGTACTTGTCTAAGTTACAAAGTGAACGTTTAAGAGGAACTTACAGTATTGTGAATTAAATCCCAAATAGCCATAAATGTTCTATAACAATACCAAACGATCAGAATGTTCCGAATGAATTCCAATATTGAAAATGCCGATGTACCGATAGTCTTGAATGTGCTAATGTACCAATAGACTTGATGTATAGCAACGATATAATTCATAATGTCTTTCAATGAATTCAGAATAATCCAAAAGTAGTGTTTTAGTCTAAGACGTCAATGAGCACTTTGTAATTCCTATGAATAAGTTAAATAAATGATTCCTCTCAAATTATATCTGAACACAACAGTAAATGATTCCAGACTGAACTTAAAGCAGAAATGAATAATTATTTACTTCATCCTATGTATACTAATTTCACTTGACCTAAGAAACAATAAAATGACGACGATGTGGGTCATTTTAAATGGAAATATCCATCAAATTGTAAACAAATTCACTTCTAGAAAATTCTAAGTTTGTCAATAAGTTTAAGCCTTGAACTCAAATCGAGATAAGCATTTTTTAAAATGACTATACTTAAGTAAGCCAGAACTCTACCTTCAATAATGGACGAAGGTCAAGTAGTATAAATTAAATATGCATAACATTTGAAAATTGAAGTCTCTATCAGACTATTTTTATTCATCAACAATCATATAACTTTTCTGTTCAAATATTTTTCAAGCTTATTTTCTTAATTTATAACTGGAATAAAATTCTATACTCTAATTTATTTCGCCTGTCACACACCCTACATAATTTGCAGGCACTATCCTAGTATATACATTGACAGAATATATGTTTACACACCACTATAGATTTAAGTTTTATGCTATTTCTTAGAGTCGAAAACTGTATTTCCCCTGTCACACAATTTGTGTAACCAATTGTAAAATCTATAAGTAATCCACCAACATGGCCACTGATGACGTAACCTAAAATTATTGTTTCTTGCCTTCTTTTAAAATAATTGATAGATAGTTTAAAAATGTAAACAAACATATTATTCGAAATGATTATGAGTATGACGTATGATAGTGATCCACTTTCCTCTTCATGAAAGTGATATTTGAGACACACTTCTCTCTCTCTCTCTCTCTCTCTCTCTCTCTCTCTCTCTATATATATATATATATATATATATATATATATATATATATATATATATATATATATATATATATAGAAGCAGAGAAGTAAACAGAAACACTAAAAATAATGCACAGACAGTACGTCAGTATATATGTAATTGTGTGTAGGTTTACCAGCAAAAAGATCACACTTCTGGCTACATAGTGTCCATTAAAAATTAGTACAAGACAGACAAATTGACTGACAGACATAGATGCACATGGTGAGAGACACGATTAAAGGAAAGACAAATATTTGCGAGCAGGAAAAGATTTAATGTTACGAATAATTCCACCAGTCTATATCGTTTGTTCTTAAGAGACGCAACTACACTGGTTATCAATGCAAGTTAGTGTCGTTCCTGGTTTCAGACAAAGACCAACACGGTCACAGTCTTGCATGGTAATGCAGCCTGAAATGAGAGAAAAATGCAAGAGAGATATATACACGGGTTATGGTCCCTATAAAACATTTATCCATCTAAGTGTCTGTGTACGTATGTATCTATCCATTTATCTATATATAAGAGGTGCTACCTGGATTACACGCTCATTTTCATAAACGCATGAAAGGGCGGGTGATCGAAAGTGGCGTTTGATCGAGGTTTATCTGAGAGAGAGAGAGAGAGAGAGAGAGAGAGAGAGAGAGAGAGAGAGAGGTAAATCTAACCAGTTAAATCTTACCAGCGGATTATTAAACAATGGATTTTAATTAAATTAAGCATCCCACATATTTACAGAACATTCAGAAAGTCCTTCATTGCGTGCATTCCATATCGCGTAGAAGTATTATGGATACCAAAAGTAAACTGCAGATCACTATGTTAAAAGGTACACACAGCAGCAAAATCGTTGGAGATGTCTTGGTCACTAGCATTAAGTTCTAACTTGGAATACTACACAAATTATCTCTTTTTCACCGGCTCTGGCACAATACATTTGCTCTAATATGTTACCAGCTCTCACATTTATTTTAAAACTCAGCATGAAGATGACAGATTGGACAGATTTTGAAACTTGGTATGAAGATGACACATCTGACAGGTTTTAAAACTCAGAATGAAAATGACAGACCTGAAAGATTTTAAAACTTAGAATGAAAATTACAGATCTGACAGATTTTAAAACTCGAGTTGAAGATGTCAGATCTGACAGATTTTAAAACTCGGTATGAAGATGACAGATCTTGCCTTCCACTGATTAGACAACTATTATACTTACGCTTACATTTGCGATTTTTTTATAGTCATTCTAAGTGCACCCGTGACGATCTTTGTTAGTTACATTGAAGTTAAAGGAGCACTATTGCAAAAAACACAAACTACCAGAACACTTTATTAAACTGTGTTCCTTGTAGAAACAGAATTTTCTGACCCATAAAGTACTGTTAAGCATATATAATCGAAGTCAAACATTTACATTTTGAAATGCGTCGATCGTCGTTTTTGAGTTTACATATTCGAAAAACTGTGGTTGTTTCAGTAGAAGCTGATGATTTCATGTAAGCATTAGCGTGACGAAGACCCACATCCCAGAAGAAGAAATTAGCTTTGTGGAATAACCATCTGTATGTATGGGATTAGTTTCATGAAGGAGACGGAGAACGAATAAACAGCTGAAAGGGCAATAGATACAATGGAGCTACACGCTTCCGACCTATGGAAAATGAAGTAAGTTGATCCTAGAAAAAGAAGAGCGTCTCAACACAATTAGGTACACTCGCTCGATTGTTATTGATCTAGTTGATAACATGATTTCAAATCGATGTTTGCAGCAAATTTAAATCACAGTGATAGGTTTGCATGCATTAGTGATGGAGGAACGGTTGCATTCGATATAATGGATACAGGACCTTTAAAATCTGTGTTTAACAGAAGGATGCAAGTGGATATGGCTGGCAGTAATTCACATATATTATAGAATCCGCCACCATTTTGTCCATATAGACTCATTTTGAACTTAGCTTATACTGAGAAGTTTAACTGTGATGGTGAAGGATTCTATATATATTTTACCTACGGTGCATCCAATGAATGGGTTTAGTTTCTATTTACAAAATACACTTAGGAAAATTATGGTTTATGTGAATGTTTGCATGTAAAACAGTATTGCTGTCTAATACTATAGCATAGATAAAATAATTCAGGGTCATTTTAAATTATCATCTGAAGGGAATAAATCAAATTTTCTTTGTTGCCAACCTAGTCGATTTTTAATGCCTAGTAATCTAAAGAACTCAGCAATTACAAATACCATGAAATAACATACTGACAGCTTCACTCAAAAATCACAAAATGTACAAGTTTTATGTTACAAATTAATAATAATAATAATAATAATAATAATCAGCTGGGTTTTTTTGCAGTTTTCCTTTTCATTCACTATTTGCACGTACCTCACAACCTTTCTTTCTACAGTCATGACAAATGATAGAGAATTTATAATTTATGAATAATTGGATTATTATTAGATTAGATGTAAAATAATGTTTCAGCAAGAGTTTATATTTGTTTATAGTTGTAACGAAAGTATGAATAGTATTGAACAGCCTTGTCAGTGTAGTTAATGTATGCAGTTATTAGTTATGTCATTAAGTACAGAGATATGTAAATTTGTTTGATATTTTGTGTTTTGACAGTCATGATGCTTAAATACGTAAAAGCAAAAATGAACATGCTTGTCATCCCCATGCAACGTTTAAAAGTTGGGTATTATGTCTTCGTGTCTGTCTGTCTGTCCCTCCATTAGTAATGCAATTTATCTCTTACATTATTGAAGAATCAGACTTGAAATTTTGGGTTAAGACCCAGGGTAGTCCTTAAATACGCATAGTACTTTTAGAATTAATCATAATAACTCCTGCGATGGGACCGGTTTCTCGGAATAGTTATTGTTTGTTAAAATCTAGAGATTCAAAGTCTTGTATGTATTGATCTGAAGTTGGTTTGTGTCAACTTTAAGACCATACTTGATTCTTCTAAAGTATGTTTCATTAACCCCAGTAACATTAACTTCAGTTCTTGAAAATCAGTAAAGAGTCGCGACCTGTTCAAAATATTTTTTTGTATACTTTTATGTCAATAGCTGGCAGTATATGGGAACTACTTTGTAAACTCTAAAGATTGAAAGTCTTGTAGGTAGAGATCTGTAGTTGATTGGTGTCAGCTTCATACTAGATTCCCGCTTTTCTATGGGCATTTCTAAATCTACTTCTAAAATGTACTCTTATGATGGTATTACTATAATTTGGTATTTCGACCAGATTTTCTTCTCTCCATCTAATTTCATGTTTAAACTCTTTCAATCTTCCAATGGCCAGCGTTGAGGTAACGCCTACCTGTACAAGTTATTTGACCTAGCTACACAATGAATGATTAAGGTGCTGACAATCGAATTCCCCGTTATCTTTAATTGTTTGGCAGTTTCTGACATCTCACTATCTTTAGTATAAAACCGATAGCTATCGAATACCTATGCGGAATCATACCTGTGAATCCCCAATTCAATCAAGTTGTAATCAGCAAACAAATCTAGATCTACCGCTCGTATCTTCTGACTATAGTTCTGTCTAAATCAGGTGAACTGCAGCAATGCGCTGGGTCAAGTCTGTAACTTGTTCTTTTATTTAGACATTTCGAAATTCCACAACAATGTTTCATAATATCAAAGTATATTTTCACATAATAGTTATAAAGGTTTCTGATGTTTGAAAATTGAAGTGTGACATTACATCATTGACATATTTGTAGATTTGTAGTTCTCATCTGAATTGTTTTATATGAACAATGACAAATAACAAGACTATTTATTTATTTATTTATTTATTTATTTATTTATTTATTTATTAAGTGCTTTCATTGAATGTTTCAAAGCTATCCATTTATTCATAAGGGTAGCTGTCATTTTTGCAGGAATTTATTCCTCATCTTTTCAAAATGTCTTATAGTCTTAAAGAACTAATCATAATTTAAATTCTTGGCTAACCTTGCAAGTGCTTTTCCTGTGAATGATAGCTATCTTATGGTTTTGTCTTTGGAAGTTTCTTTCTTTTCTTTCTTTCTAATCTACAAGAAACTCCTTACTGAATTAATTATATGTCTCTTCATTGCTGGAAATTGTTGTAACCTCATTTCTCATATCTGCTTTTACCCATTCGTTGTTGAATAGGTGTGAATTATTTCCAGGAAAATTGTGATTGAATAGTGGAATGGACGTTTGATATTTGAAATTCGAACGGCACTTGTTATGTGCTGGACCTCAATACTTTGCAAACGAATGTTAGCTGAATCACGATTAGGCTTTCTGCTGTAAAAATAATAGGATTTAGTGTTTTCTTTTCTGATCGCAGTTCATCATATATAAATATTGGAATCATACCCAACAAGCTGGAGTTCATTCATCGTAACTTACACTTTTGTGTTCACTCTCTATTTGTACTGACACTATTTAGACATCTTTTGCATATGCATATGTGCTTTTGGTGATCGTCTATGTGACTTGAGTGAAGATTACATAAACCCTTAATTGCTGCATAGTGAGATTTTTCTGTTCCGATTTAAAACCATTAACATATCAATGTGTTGATATATTTCCTTTTGTTATTCTAGCTTGTCTAATGTATTTTTGTTTCTTTGTCTGTCGTTAGTTTTGAAGCATTTCTTGATGTTATTCCTCTTAATTACGTTCCCTTGTAATCGTCTCCAATATTTTATACGCATGTTCAATTTCATATTTGCTTACTCTTAGGTTTGCATCAGACATCTAATAAACCATCTACTGTCCTTGTATACATTGGATTTGGGCGGTCTGTACTTATGGTCTCCTTTAGTAATATTCTAATTGATTCGATTGCATAACAGAAATATACACACGTCTTGTAATTTAGAATAGCGAATGAAGGCCTCCTGATGTAAAATGATTGGATTAAATCCCTGTAATCTGATTGGCTAACTATGAGGTGCCGTTCCCGACAAAAGCTGATGTAATGGGAACGTTGCAGTTTAAATTTTAATGTCATATGTCGAGAATTCCAATTTACGTGTTGAATCAAATTACTTGTCCTTAAAGTTCCATTTCATTTTCCTAGTCGAGGTTTTAGATTGTGTTTTTTTAATTACACAGCAGCGCTTGAAATTTTAGTGCCATATGTCGAAAATTCTTAATTCACATGTTGAATCAAACTGTTTGAATTGAAAGTTCAATTTTATATGTCGTGTATTGAGATTTCATTTGTTCAATTACACAGCGTTTATTGAAACTTCGATATCCAATGTCAAGTGCTTAGATTGTATCTTTTGAATTACATTGCGGTTGTTGAAATGTTAATGCCATATGTTGAGAATTTCAATTTCATGTGTTGAATCA
>JAECUM010035494.1:0-23131 GCA_016617855.1 Megalonaias nervosa
AAAATAAAGCAAGACATCGAAAAATGTCTCAGTTAGAAAGATATTTCATCCTCCCCTTTAGTACAAACATGCCTACTGTGCCACAACTAAAACAGCTCGCACGACAGCATAAAATATACATACCAAGTGGTATGAGGAAAGCAAACATACTTGAATAATTGAGACCAATATTTGTTCTAAATCCACAACTATCACCACCACCACCAATTATCACTGCGCTAGCAACAGCAGTAATCATGAACAAAAAAAAAAACGGTAAAATAACTAAGACGTTTTGCACGTGAGCATAATATCCGGATACCAAGAGATGCAAGAAAAACGGATATCCTTGCGGTAGTAGACGAGTACGCACAAAACCTTCCGTCGTCGTCTAGCATCTGCTATCGCTTTTGAAGTGATTGAGTATGTTCAAACAAAACCACAGAAATCACAAGTACCCAAACTCAGAAACGTAGTGGTGACCTGGAAAATTACGTGGCCATTTATCCCACCCACATACATACCAGACAAAGATGCTAGAAAACTATTGGCAAATCTGACTCCTGGAATCGTAGAGGTGTTATAAAATTTTAGTCACAGTGGTGTTAAGGCAGGCATTGTCCTCGGCGCTCATTTGGTTATGCCGCTTAGTCGTGAGAAGGATGGATTTAAAACTACTACTACTCCATGGATTCACATTGATGCCCATGTAATCCTGAACCGCAAAGATAGCAGCGCCATCATTGGTGAAATTGGCAGAGATATTGATAAGATTCTCGAAAAGTTGGAAAAATATACCAGTGGATGATCGGGATAGACTCTCAAAAGATGTACTAAACTTGAGGTTCATCTCTTACCGTATTGGCCTTTTCGTGGATCCAGTTACATACCAACAACAGACTGGGTACCGCCAAGGTCTGTTATAAACCTAAAATTCTTTGACAACTGATGTTTTGAAAGGGCAATTTTGTAGGTGTTATATCCGGTCAATGACAACCAAGACTTGCCCCGAAATTATCAGCAATACCTGGGTGAACTCAATTTTTGTGAGATTGAATTTCCCCTGCACGTTACCAAAGCCACACTGAACGAATCTGAACACTTAAACCAAGTATCGCAGTTAATGTATTCAGGTGATGCAAAGGCTATTATCCACTGGCATTATCTCTACATGGACAGAACGGGAGAATTCCGATTAATTTGTTGTTGCCAAGTGAAATGAAAAAATCAGAATCGATATCACAGATTGTGTGGATAAAGAATCTTGCTGAACTGCTAAACCGAAACATCAAGAACACGGGTAAGAAATATCCATGCAAACGTTGCTTGATATTTTTTGCACCCAACAACTGCTCACCATAGTTTTTACTGCGGTGCTATCAGTGAAATACCACAGTGCACAATCATGCCAGAGCCTGGTGAAAACACTGTCAGATTTAGTTCAGTACAACGAAAGCTGAAATGTTTCAGTGGCAAACATAAATATGCCTGGTATCGATCAAAACGTACAAATCGCTGAACCAATTCCATGCTGGTTTTGATATGTAATGGTACGATGTGTTGGAAAAACAGAGCAACCAGTCCTTTATTGTGCTCAGAGTGTTTGCTCTCTAAACAGAGTTGAGGCGTTTCTGAGATCGACCGAAGTTACTGCAATATGGATTTGACAGCAGCTCTATTTACCAGCAAAGATAAATGTGAAGGATGACAACATTCGAGAGCTTTAAGCAGCCGCTCATTGCTGGATTCGTGGAGAAGCTTTTATTGGAGAGCAAAGCTGGTCAAACAATAAAGAGCAAAGTCCCGGTTCCAAAGTTCGTGATCAATGTCAAATCACTGGTGCGCAAAGAAGTGCTGCACACAACGCATGTAATCTGCAGTTGAGAATTTACCCCCGAAAAAACAAAATTCCCTGTGGTGTTTTATAACTTTCGTGGGTATCATGGAAACTTAATAATGAAAGCAGTAGCCACGGCATCAGATTCACCGATAACAGTGATCCCCAACAACATGGAAAGTATATGACGTTTGGGCTGGGACAATTGCAGTTCATCAATTTGATACAGTTTATGAATTAGTCCTTATGCAAGTTAGCAAACAATCTGACGGTGGAGAACTTCAAAATCACTCGTCGATACCGTCCAACTAATACAGACCTGCCGATGCAAAAGGTGTGCATCCATACGAGTCTAAGAACAGCTGGAACAAATTTTCTGAAATTCGGTTACCACCGACAGAAGCGTTTTATTAATCGTTATTTTGTTAAGGTATTTCTGACTGCGATTACGAACATGCAATGAAAATTTGGTCAAAATTCAGGTGCAAAAAGCTCGGCAACTATCACGATCTTTATCTACTCATTGATGCTTTGTTGCTCGCTGATGTGTTTGAGAAATTTGGTGACACTACTATGCGCTTGAATAAGTTTGATCCTGTGCATTAGTTCTTGTCACTGTGTATGGGCTGGGATGCATTGGTGTATAAACCAAAACAGAGCTGGAATTGCTCACTGACATTGATCAGCATCTGTTTATCGAAGGATCACTTCGTGGAGGAATATTAATGACAAATGATAGATACGCTCGTGCCAACAACCCAAACGTGGAAGGATATGATCTCCCTGTATTTAGTACAGAATAACAATAACCGATGGACCATGACGTAGCCACTTGCGGTTGGTGGATTTCATTGGATCGATCCTGCGCACACTGATCTACAAAATGACGTACACGATCACGACATCAACGGTGACCAAGGATACTTATCTGAAGCTGGCCTGGAATATCCTGAGCATTTACACGAGGTACACAACGATTATCTGCTAGCTCCAGAAGTGATGTCGGTGTCCGATACATGGTTGTCTCCCTATCAGTGCTCGATCATCGATAAGTCCGCTTGCAAATACACTGAATGCACCAAACTGGTACCAAGCCTTGGGACCAAACATAATTATGTACCACACGTGTGAAATCTGCAGTTGTATTTGCGATTGGGTATGCGTGTAACCAAAATCCATCGATTGCTTGGATTTCGTCAGCAAGCTTGATTGGCCCCGTACATTCAGATGAATACTGATCTACGCACAAAGGAGAACAATGATTCTGAAAGAACTTTTTCAAAGTCAAGAGCAATGCCGTGTTTGGGAAAACCATGGAGAATCTGCGGAAACGAATTTGAGTCGATCTTGTCCATGATAGATATATAAACAAATTTCGAAGGCTCAAAGCTGACCCGGCTTTTGAATCCATGTAAATCTTCGGTGGTGGACTTCAAAACTCAAACTGACAAAACCAATCTATGTGGGTTCGTACGTACTGAACTTGTCGAAACTGTTCATGTACTAGTTTTACTATGACAAAATTAATCTGTTTTAACAGGATCAGCTCAAGATGCTGTATACCGACACTGACTCGTTGCTGATGCATATTACCACCAATGATGTGTACGCTGACATGGCACAACCAAGTTTGATCAACAAATTTGATACCAGCGAATATCCGAAACGTTCGTTGTTTAGTAACGCCAATGCAAAGGTGGTAGGCAAGTTCAAAGACGAATGTTCGACCAAACTAATCGAAGAGTATGTGGGACTGCAACTCCAGATGTACTCGAATGTGGTTGGACCGCAGACCTGTGGCATGAACATTAAAAAGGCCAAAGGCGATTCTCATGTGATTGTAAAGAAAGATCTCAAACACGAACTGTACCTGGAATGTCTTCGAGATCGACGTGAATTCGTACACACGGCAAATACGATCCGACCCAGTGGCACGGCGTTGTTGCCCACCTTCCAACTCTACAGCTGCATACAAATACCGAACAAACTTGTTTCCGTGCGGTTGTAACGGTGCTGGCTGTAAAATAATTTTTTTTTTTTTTTTAAGATTAATGGTCTTTGGTCGAATCGAATTCGCTTGTTTTAATCCAGTCGTGCGTGTGACTTCATTGTTCAAGGCCGTTACGACGACTAGAAGTCGGGTTACCCATTCCTGAGACCGTTCTGGTTTCATCAACAATTCTTGTGCATATTGATAGCCGATTAACCGTTCTGCAAGAGTACAATTAAACTAACATGTCCGACACTTACACACACATGGTGTTTGGTCAGCATCACAGCGACAGATCCGAGGAATTCTTTGCCATGATCCACTTGTAACAATCGTGGATGTGTGAACGGCCCGCGTGGATAAATACGCTAGAGTGCATCTAGAACACTCTCAGAATCTTTTGTCGTCAACGTCTCCGCTTCTTTATATTTACTGGTCACATCGACAACAGTGAGCGTGTATTTGTAGGTGGGTAATTTATCTTTTCGATCTCGGACACGATCGTGTATAGAAGAAATAACTACAATCTGCCTGATGGACCTCATTAGGTGTTTGCATATCGAACCAGCCACGTGATATCTTTCTTGGAACTGGTAAATAAATTTGCCACAGCGCTTGTTTGGCCAACTATGACCGAACATACCATGAGTGACCTTGGCTGCACAGGCTAACAGTTCCACGGCGGCTTCTCCTCTCCAATACCAACGCGGACTGTAGTATATTTTGGTTAATGTCCGGATGTTGTGTCCATTGTTTCTTTGTTTCTTCGTATGTTTATATCTGTATAATTTTTACTTTTAATGAGTGTACGTTTGTCCACGGGAGGTAGAGCCTTCCAGTGCAATCTTAGTTTTCATAGTTCCTTTGACGACCCATCGCGTGATTCGTTCTCCCAATGTTGGATTAATCATATTTAAGTGATTAATCAGATGCACGTCGGCACATTGACGTCCTCGGATATCATTGGATGCTCTATAAGCAAGGTCATGTCGGTAACATTCAGTATCAACGCGATTAATAGGTGCTTCATCTGGCCTTGGATCGTTCTTAGAATTGAATCGTAGATCAAGCCGTGTACCAGGTCCACAGTAATTGTATCCAAGAGATATTTACTCCATGGTGTCTCTGGAAACTTTGTTAATGCAGCCGTGATACACCGCCTCCAATTTTTTTAACTGATTACAGTTGTCCTGATAAACGTAAACTTCTTTACTCCATACATCGAACACAAGTACCAGTAATCGCTGCTTCTCCATTACGTGTTTGAACTTGAGTTGGATTTGCGGTACATTTTTTCGCAACATTGCACACAATATGAATACATGATTGTATTATATGACTGACAATTATTTATTGGCATCACGCAAAAGAAAATCCGCAGATGACTTTTCCGTTATCGTTTTTTTTTTCCCACACAAGCAGCATTTAAACCGTCCAAGCATGGCGATAGAAACATCTTCCCAAACTCAGTTCATGCACTACTTATTGGTCCTGCTAGATCAAGTAAAACTCAGCTGATGCTGAATATGGTTTTACGATGGTTAACCTGGGATCAGTTCTACGTGATTCCGCCATCGGCTGATGATCAAAAGTGTTAGGATGTTTAAAAAGATGTTCAAAAAGCGTTGAGAAGTGGTAACAAAGTTAAGACGACTTTGTCGTCCACCATCGATTTCGTTTCCACTATCGACGAAGCCCATCCCATTGATGATTTGGATGCAAAAAAAACCCCACAAAAAAACAATTTTATCGTGTACGACGATCTGAAGCTTGAAAATCAGGTCAATCCTGGACAAATATTTTCACAAGGCCTGCACACAAACACGGACGTGATTTATTTGACTCGGCAATACGCCCATGTGCCAACAATAATCCGTAAAAACTATAATATGCTGATGATAATTAGAGGCAAAGACCCCCATGGTCTTAGAAATATTCATTGGACTTGGTGAGCTGGAGACAGCACTTGGATGAATTTCGTGAGATGTTTGCCCGGATTTCAAAGGACCCGTAAAGTTTTCTCACTTTTGATTTTACTGGAACTTGCAGGAGTAAACATCGAGCTGGTTTGGATGTCGATGCACCAATTTAACAATCAAAAACCAAATGATATACAAAAAGGTACCTCATTTAACACTTATACCAAGTCGGCTGAGTTGGATACTATACTGGCAGAAATGGAAACTCACAGACAATTAAGAGCACAAACAAGAAAACAACGCGGATTTACAGGTAGAGAAAATCGAATGAAAGCCCAAGTATTGATCAAAATCACATTAGCTACTAATCAGTACATTCATTTATTTTACTGGGCTGCAGGGTGTATATTGATTGCTTCCATAGGCCTGTCTGAATAAGTACATTACTCTGTGGGATGTTTCCTGTCTACAATCACAACAGAGCATTATCAAAGGCTGGTGTGTTTGCCTGTTTGGAAACCTTTTGTGGCACTTCTATTCAGACGAGACTCCATTAATGGCTCACTCAGGTCACGTGGGTGGGTTATTTGCACCCCCGCAGAAAAAATTAACGTGCAACGGTCACATAGGGGCTTAATATGTCATGAGGGTAGAGCAGGGCCGCAGAGAGCGATTACGGGCCCTGAGGTAAGAAACACCCGGGCCTTTCCTAGGTCTTGTTCAAACAAAATGTTGCTTTCATAAAATCAAAAAGTGTTGTTTAGCCCCCCCCCCCCCCCCGCTTGTCGGCAATGGAGTAGAGGCGAGGACACGTGGAAAAGCCCCAGAGGTGCTAAAACAAAGCAAAACCCGTAGTTTGACACTAATATATTGCTATTCCTTTGATTCCCTATCCTCACTGAGTGCAATCACCCTTGTCTAAATATATCTTTTCCTCCTTTTCTTCGCTACAGTTTTGAACCTATACCATGTTATACAGTAAATGCCGTTTTGAATCCTGCCTAGACTAGACCCGGCATACCACTGTGGTGTTGTTCGGCCGCACGACTTGAATTGATGCAACCCAACCAATCAAATGTTGATATGCCTTTAAACAAGAAAAAAATCCCCAAACAATCACAGAAACGAAAGAATACAAATTCATAACAACTAAACATTTCCCACTTAGTTTTTACTGACCGAAAGGAAGGTTTCGTTTGATTTTTGTTTTGATGGGATTTTATTTACCTAACCCTTCTCCCCTAAAAAATGATGCAAAAGTTATTTCTCAGTAAAACTAAGTGCTGAACAATCGTCAAATACAATAAATAATTGCTTAGGTCCTAGTGTCACACGTTTTTAACATACCATTCTCAATGTACTCCATGATGGAATTTTGTTCGATGTAGGAAAGTGTGAAAAATGACTCACAAGATTTAAAATATTAGCAAAGTAACATTTCCATTCTTACAAAAAATGAAGAATTTCTCAGAATTACACAAATTATAACAGCTTCCCCGAGATCCAGCAAGGCTTTTTCAAGGATATGTCAGGGTATTATAGATTGTTACGAATATGTAATTAAATTGCTTGTGTGTTAGTTTTAAATTCTTTTTTATTTTATTTGTGTTTCATTATATTTTATTGTAATGATTATTTTCATGAGATTTGATATTTGTTTTAAAAATTCAGTCTTTTGTCTTGACCTGATCAGAACGCAAAATATTGCTTTATCACTATTTTAGCTCACCTTGGTTCAGACGTTTGTAAACATTGAATGAAAACGATTGGCTATTACCAAGGACATGTTCGGCCCACGTGTTAGCTAAGTTATAAACAGCCTTTCTTTTTTTATTTATTTCCTGTGTGGGAATCTGATTCTTAGATAGGGCTAGTCTAGCGTACGTGCAAATTGGCATTTTTTTTACTGCGCTGTTCAAATTATTTTGTGGATTTAATAATTTATATTCTCTGGAAAACAAAACAAGTGCTTTTCTTTATAAAAATTCTGGGACAAAGACATTTAGTGGAAATTTATTCTGGAATTCTAAACGGGAACATTATAAATTGTGATTCAACGAGGAATTATTACCATCAGTACAAAGACTTCATCTGACGTCAGCGCTTTCCATATTGAAACTTCATTGAGATTCGAACCTGGATTCAATTAGAACTGTTTAGTGATAGGACTTATATTTTTCAATTCTAGGATTAATTTTTGGATTATATTCACAAACCGTAAGTCCTATTTCATATTTTTATCTTGTTTTCTAGGGAAATAAATTATTTTGTTAAAATTTACAAAGCTTGTTGACTTCACTCTTTTCTTTTGTTACTTTTGTACGTAACAAGATACATTTTAATTATTTTTCCTTGTCACATCCATAATGATTCGAGGTATGTTGCTTGAAATAAACTAATATTTTGACCCCCTTATATAATGATAATAATCTTCAACTATCTCACTTTTATGAAGAAGTAGGAATTGTTGAATGAAATTGGGGCTGTGTAATTTGCTAATATGGAGTACGTTTAGTAAATATGAGACAATGATTTTTCATGGTTTACATACTGACTATTTCACCGACATTGCATTGCCATGAAATTTATTTGAACCAGAAATTTCGTGTTATGTTCCATGTAAAAATAATTCCATACAAAAGTGGCAGTAATGGTCCAGAACAGAACTTTGAGAACCTTTTTCAAAGTGTGAATCACGGAATGTGCGTGTGTGTGCTGCCTCTCTCTCTCTCTCTCTCTCTCTCTCTCTCTCTCTCTCATTTTGACGACGTGTGACTCAAGCAATGCATCTTACGCTGAGATGTCAATAACTAACCTTGGAACATCTCCAAAATATGGTCAAAGTTCAGTTCCTTCAGGGCGTATATAAAAGTTTCATAAGCCTTTAATTGATTCATTTTAAGGCACTTTCGAAGAAGAAAACAGTCTGCTTTATCCCTGTGCAGTTTAAAGTTAGCAATTTCTTCCATGTCGTGGAGTTCTAAAAGTTTATTCTGGAAAAAGTACGGCACTATTTTTGAGACGTCTAAATCCCTTTGTAGCTGCACATAGTTGTCTCTGATTATGTCAAAGAAATGTTCACAGCCTGTATCTAATCTTTTCGCCATCCTGAAAAAGAACACAGAACGTGTATTTACTCACTTCCTAGCATGAATTTGAGTATACTGAAGAATTTATAATCATTATTGGTCTAGTATGGACCAGGAACCCATTGGGTAGCCGTCTACTTTCCCAACATTCACAGCGTGGAAAAATTTGAATCATATGGATTACCACCTCTGGAAGACGACATTATTGCCTTTATGAGAAGAATGATGTATCTACTCAATTTAATAATGTGAGAATACAAGGATCAGATAAAAACATGGTGTGTGGATAATATTATGTGTATTTCTTCATCAACGCAGTCTTGGATTTCCCGTTAAACATTCAGTGGCTTGTGTTGATCGTGAGTACTCTTAAAATTATGATAAACTAGAAAGATGTTTATGTGAACATGTTGGCTATCTCTTCTCTTTAATGCAGAAACGAACGGCCTTAGATCATTGGAAGTCAGCCTTGTAAATACGTTCTTGTTTAATTTTTCTTTGTCTTTATTCCTGTTCTGTGTTAGAGAAGCTTCTTCATATTATTAATCATGTTGATTTTTGAAACGGAAATGTTGTTGTCTTGTTTTTTATTTATTGAAAACAAAATTACATGTACAAACTCATTCACATTTCTCTCTATCGGTCTTGGTCAGGTTTTCGGTCAAGTCCACGTACCGAATCCGGGGGGTGTTTCCATCACGTCCTTGCTTTTCTTTCAACAGTCTGGCCTTGTACTATTTACTACCAAAAACAATGCTGTAGGGAACCCCGGATCATTACACCTAAATAATACTAACATTAGAAAATTGAGAAGTTGGCTAAATTCCTAGGATGCTATTTGAGCACCTAACATGGGGCAAACACATAGTTGAGCTAGTGCTGATATATGGGTGGGACCTAAACCTCCGGAGGAAACTTAAGGGAACCGATTAGGGAGCAGAGCAGACCACCATTCTCATATTATACCGAATACTAATTCGATCAAAACAAGACAATGGGTTCCAAGCATACGCCTCGGTCCACCCAACCTATTCATAGAACTTGAGCTAATTTACTATCAAGCTCTAGCTATCTGAACCAGTGCACTCAGAAGCACACCTGAGGAGGAGCTAGAGAACTCTCAAACTAAGAGGAGAGGAACTGCAGCTGCGGTATGCGACAAGGATCTCAATCCACGACAGGTCGCACCCTACCAGAACTATCATCGAGAGATGCAATAAGCTCTTTAGATAAGAAACTGGTCCAAAACCTACCAGAGAGAAAAATGACCCATGAAATACAAAGAGAACTAAACATGTCCAATATCGAGGCATAGCAGACTAAATACCCCGACCCTGACCCATGTACATGCAAGCTCCTAAAATAAACTTGAATGCACTTACATAGGGATAAAACATTTACAACCGATAGAACAATGGGCCAAAATCGTCTCGGTGATAGAAGGCAGATATGAGGGATATACCATGCAGTGGTGATTCCGCTGGGGGCGAGACTACCCAATAACTACTCTATTTATATGGTCGAGTTCTGTGCAATAAACGAAGCACTTAAATTTATTCAAAACACCAAGACAACTAAAGCGGCTATAATTAGCGACTCCTTCAAGGTGCTGCGCTTAATGGACTGAAGCATATCCTCCAGTACAGAGACTCTGTTACAAGAAGTAAACAGGACATTCAAAAGCCTAGACGAAAATAATTGTACTGTGAAATTTATGTGGGTACCCTCCCAAATTGGCATACCTGGAAACGAAAGGGTCAATAAACAAAAGCCAGAAGAAAAAACAAACTAATCAAGCCCGGTATCCATTAACTGAATTACTAGGAAATCTGCTATACAATAAGACATAAAACTGATAACAAATGGCAAGGGAAAACGTCCAAAATGATGCAGCCTATACCAACTGCAAAAAGAAATACGCAGAAATATCAGCACTCCAAACATGGTGAACCCACAAGACACTAAAATCATCACAAGATTAAAAGCTGAAAAGACCTTATCAGCCAGCCTCTTCGGAAGGTTGTTACCGAGTAATAGCAAAGCGGTATCAATTGTCCATATTGCCCCGTCCCACAATCTCTCCAACAATGACTGTTCCAAAATACAGCGTAATAAAGAAGCATATTCCGAATACAGAAAACTCTTGAAGTCTGCTAACATATCCAGAATTCCTTCAACCAGGAGCTAAAAACATCGATTTGATATACAACATCCTGGAATACTTTACTGCCATAGGACAAAGTGGAAAAATATAACCACCTGCATGACATCAAAACTGAGGGGAAAAAATTAAAACGCCATAAGACAAAGAATAAGACAAATAATTAAAATAGGCTAACCCCACAGGTCTATTCTGGGTGAGGAGGAGCCCAGTCACCAGAGAGGTGATTGGAAGACCGACCCCAATAGGGGGCCAGGTGCGGTCGAGCGGCTAATCCCACCTTCTACGGTGGTAAGATGGACAAATATGGGCACGCCTCAACAGAATTAAAAACAATGTCAGAATCAGCCACACATCTAAAACAACGCTAAATTGCAGCATAATCAGCAAATTAAAAAATACTCAGACCAGCACCTCCACCCCGTAACACTCCCCATAACCAATAAATAACAATGATCTGTTCTCCATGTAACAATTCTCGTACTAACCAAACACCGCTAATACATGATAACTAGGGCTGGGTATTGAATTAAAAATCATATTGCGATATATTACAATATTAATCGAAATACTGCAATATTATTACAAGATATTGATTTAAGAAAGAATTACAGATTACTGTTTTAATTTAATGAAATAAAATGAATGCAAACTGCAAAAAATTACTTAAAATTATCTAATTACATAATTAAAATACAGCAGAGGAAATGAATAAATGCAGTACTGTATTTGCAATCTAACACATAAATAAAGAATTACAATTTAAGTCTTTTGTCTGAACAGTTCACAGTTTGTGTTTTAAATTTTTGATATACATAAAATGCATAAATTGCATATTGGTCTTTTCATTGTCACTATACCCAGTGTAGTTCAAACTGAACTGCCTTGAAAATCACATGGTGGAACTTACTTCATAATTTTTTACGAAGATAAGAGCATCAACATGATTTGGTTTTGGGGCTGAACGTTGTGCATTTACTATATCTCCAGCAGTGGAGAACACCCTCTCAGAAGGGACACTTGTTGCTGGGATGCACAATAAGGATTTACCAAGCTTAGCTAATCTAGGAAATTTCTGCTCGTGATTTTTCCATCATTGAAGAGGATTTGAATTCAAGGAAATCGACGGAAGCATTCTATAGTTCTTAAGCTCTTCTTCTAATTCTTCCATTTGTGCTTTTGAAGTGTCAACACCAGTTATGGAGACATCACCAAGAAGTTCTTGCATGCCAGAACAACAGGTACCTTTATCTATCCTATCAATCTGACCAATGTCTGTCTTGAGCTTCTTGCAAACTGATTGAGCATCCTTAGCAGCAGAATTGCGAAACACATATAACTGCTTGGTTAGCTGTGGTAACGGTGGCAGTTCTGACATTATCACCCACAGGTGAGTGATCAGTGTTATGTTCAGCCTTCAACCTAACAATGATTTCTGATAATTCTGCAAAATTTTATTAAAGATTTCATACATTCGTGCATCTCTGAGGGAAGGTAAGGCTTTAAAACATGGATCCAAGGCAGCAGCAGTGGTGAGAGTTTCTTCTTGATGAGTGTACCTATCCTGAAGGTCATCAACCACAGCCCTTTTCATCTGAGCTGTTACTAGAGAGTCAGCATCGCTATGTTGGAAAATGCTGTCAGTAAGTTTGCGATGAAGAGGCATGACAACAGAAATGGTTGGAACTGACTCAGCACAAAGATTGGTTGTCACCACTTTAAGAGGTTTGAAACAAACCATTACCTCATCTGCCAGACAAATGTCATCATCTGACAATGTGTTCAAATATCTCTCTTTTATTTTAGCAAGATCTTTGGATCTCAAAACGGTAATTACTGCACATTGCATTTCAAGAAACCTTGAAATCGTGTTATAAGTACTGTTCCATCTAGTGGGCACATCAGCTATAAGCTTATGATCCGGTAGACCCAGCAATTCAGCCTGGCTTCTCAGTTTAGTTGCTGCAGTTGTACTTCGGTGGAAGAACCCAACTATTCGACGAGTCCTGAGGAGAAGAATTTCAATGCGTCTGATCTTGAGACACTTTTGTGCAGCCAATTTAATTGTATGTGAATAATACTTGATGTGAAAATTGCACCCTAAAAGAGTTCCTGCCTTGTCCATGTTAGATGCATTATCTGGCACAATAGGTGGTATGGGGATAGACTGTATTTCCCACTCTTTGAGGGCCTCATGAATCACAGCAGCTATATTCTCACCTGTGTGCCCTTCATAAATGGGCCGAGTTTGAAGAACATAGTTTATCAGCTTCCAATCCTTATCAATTTGAGTTGACGTGATTGTCAGATATGATTCAATTGACCTCGACGTCCGACTATCTGTTGTCAATGCAACCTTCTCAGCATTTCGTAGGTCTTCTGTTACCGGTGCCTTGACTTGAGTATGTTTTTGAGGAATGATCACCTTTGCAAACTGCTTTCTATCTGGAACATTACATCGGGGGTCAAATGTATGTAAAAGGTCTCTAAACTCTGGCGAATCCACTATTCAGTATGGATGCATGTTCTTCGTTATAAATCTGCACACCTTGTCAGTTATCTGTAATGCACGGGAAGAATGTGAGGGGTCTTTCGCACCAATGAGCCCTGGTAGGTTCTCTGGATTGGCTACGATGTTTTAGCTTTAAAAAGATCGGAAATATCTTCACATGACGAACTCGCATTAGCAGGGATCGATGATCATTAGATGATCTGTCATCTTGTAATTACCACATTTCCCGGGATGGTGCTTGTTCATGTGGTACACTAGATTAGAGGTTCCGCCAGAAAACTTAACATGAGCGTCACAAAGTCGGCACACAGCAATTGCCTCATCAAATGCCTCATCCATTTTACTCTTTCTTAATGCAAAATGAGACCATATGGCAGACCGTGCTTTTTGAATTTTTCACCAGGTCGTACTCCGCCATGCTTTGAATACTTGTAGCTCAAGGTCAATGTCAGTTAGTCATCAATGTCAACAATATGCTTATTTGTTGACAAAGAGAAATTAAAGCTTCAAAAGGATAAAGATTCACAAACATGTAACTTCCGATTACCCATGCAGCAACTGCCCATGAAACGAAATAAAAATGCTACTGAAGCTGATTACAGGAGGTAAAGGTATGGAATTCAGTTGGTCATTGTCAATCAGAAACTATTATAAGTACTGAAATGTTGCTAATATTAATTTATAATAATAATAGAGTTCGTTTGCTACTTCTTATCAAAATTTACGTCATTATCGTACCATATCGATATAAGAAAGTTATATCGCGATTATTGTATCGTCAGTTTAATATCAAAATATATCGGTATTCGATATTATCGCGCACCCCTAACGATAACACAGCATACAACCTCCCTGCATTTCTACTATATTTTCTACAAATTAAAATAAACAGCGTACGGCCAGGATTGAATAAAATCAATAACTAAGACCTTAAAGAATACATATTTGATTTTGAGGTTGTCAAAAACGCAGACCACCAGGCTCTCCGCACACAAGGCGGCATCTGTTGGCTCAGAACACATACAGTAACATAGGACCCACTAACCCGACGCCCCCCCCCCCCCAAAATAGAAATACAAAGTGGTCAAAAATACAAGACAATCAGGCCCACCACACAAAACAGTAAATATACCCAACCAATCAAAATTCGTGAAGGAAGCATTAATGCCGCCTGGTTTGAAATACGAAAGTTGGCCCGTGTCAATTATACAGTACAAGGTGGCTAAAATTCCAAACCATCAGGCCCAGCTACACAAGGTGGCATAGATTGGATAAAATAACAACAATAAAAAATAAACCCATTAACAATTAATTTAATTTAAAGACTTAAAGACTTTATCTTTATTATTTTATTTAAAGAGGGTAACACAATTAGCTAAGAGCTAATCTACCTTGAGGCCCTCATACAAAGGGATTTATTTATTTTAGCTTCATCTCTGAAGCCACTGGATATACTGGGTTTGGAAGAAGGAAATAGAGAGGGCATTTCTAATCTCAACTGGAATACTATTCCAGAGCAAAGATCCAGAGTATTGGAAACTTTTTTTTAAATAATTCCTTATTTAGTTTGGGAATTTTATACTGTTTGCTAGATATGGATCGCAGGTGGGGAGTGTTACCAGGTAGCCTATACTGGAATAGTGATTGTAAATATTCAGGAGCACTATTATTGGATATCCTGTACATTAATTTGGCTTTTCTCAAACAGATTCGGTCTTTAATAGGCAATATTTTTAACTTACCAGCTAAATTGTCCTTGCTTTCTTTCTGTATTGATATTAGCCCAAATGCTCTTTTTTGAAGATGTGCCAGCTTTGCTAAGTTTTTATCATTTGAATTACCCCATACTGTATTACAGTAGTCCAAATAGGGTTGTATGTAACTGTTATAAAATAGTTTTCTGCGCCTTTCAGGGAGAAAGTGTCTTATCCTACTGAGAAGCCATAAACTTGAATTGACTTCTTTACTGATATGTTGGATATGTTCAGTCCATGATAGGTTATTGTCTACCAAAACACCAAGTAGTCTATCAAGACAGACCATTTGCAAATTTCTATCTTTCCATGTCAGACATAGTTCATCACCATCAAGTTTTGTCCTTTTTTTGCCGTGTTGAGATAAGTAATATTTTGGATTTACCAGTATTTACCACCATGCCATTGCATGTGCACCAGTTGTCCAGTTTGTTTAGGGCATTCTATAAAGAAATTTCGAGTTCATGCTTTGTGTTTTGGATGTCTGACAATGTTGTGTCATCTGCATAGAGATCTGTAGATGATATTGAATCCCTTAGTAAAAGGGGTAGGTCATTAATAAATAAAATAAATTGTAATGGACCTAGAATTGAACCTTGTGGTACACCACATCTAATTGTTTCAGGTTCAGACAGAACATTATTTATATAAACATGTTGTGTTCTCTTACTTAAGTATGAAGTAAACCATCTAACTGTGCTTTCATAACATTGGTAGATTTTCAGTTTCTTCAAAATGATTTCATGATCCACCATGTCAAAAGCTTTCCTGAAATCTACAAATACAGATCCTATTATTCTACCTTGGTCAAGTGCTTGAAGCCATTTATCAGTTAGGGAGATCAAGGCAGTCTCAAATGAATGTTTCTGTCTAAAGCCTGATTGATTAGGGTGTAACAGCAAGTGTTTGGTTAAATATGACATGAATGAGTCATGGACATGTTTTTCAATCAATTTTGACAAGTTTGATAGTATTGAGATTGGCCGGTAGTTATCAGCATCATCCTTAGAACCAGATTTGTGAATAGGAGTTACTTTTGCGGTTTTCCATATTTTGGGGACAGATGAGGTTGCAATACTTAAATTTATTATGAATGTTATACTATCTACAATAGCAGAGGCAGAAGATTTAATGAGTCGTGGACCAATCTGATCAAGTCCTGTAGCTTTCTTGGTATCAAGTTCACTGAGACATTTTTTAACAAAGTTTTTTGATACTGGTGGGATAAAGAAACATACCTCCTTAGAGATTTTGCTGCTGCAGAACGTTTTCAGTTTATTAAAGTTGTTTTCAATCACTGGTTCTTTTAACTTTGTGGTAATGTTGGTGAAAAAATCATTGAAATCATTTGCAATGTCATTGTCATCAGTGGCTATGGTGTCATTCACCAGAAGTGAGTGAATTTTATTTATCTGATCTTTGTGTGTTCCTCCAGTGAGTTCATTGAAGACTTTCCAAATGGAGTTTGTGTTGCTCTTTTTGTTTTCAAGCAATGATTGATAATAATTTTTTTTTAGCTTTTTTAATCATACTTGTTATTTTATTCCTCCATACTTTCTATTGTACATGGTTTCCCATAGCCTTGAATTGGTCTCGTGTTTTCATAGCGTCTAGGATTTCAGTAGTAAGCCAATTAGGTTGGATTTCATTCTTTACCAGATGTACTTTCAGTGGTGCATGCTTAGAGACTACAACCATAAATAAGTCAGTCCACATCCTCAGAGCTTCATCTATGTCATCCAAATTTTGGATCTTATTCCATGGAACTTTATATAGGTCATTGAGAAATTGTTCTTCATTCAAATTTTTGAACGATCTGTAATAGTTTTGTGTGTATTTTTTTTATATTTCTCTTGCATTTAACCTTTCTTGTCAAAAAAGTAGGATAGTGGTCACTAAGACCAACTTTTGGTGCATTAACACAAGCCATATTGTCTGGTAGGTTGGTATAAATGTGATCAATAAGAGTGCTTGATTTTTCTGTTACCCTTGTGGGCTCATTTACCAGCTGGACTAGGCTTAATGATTCAATAAATTCCATCCAGTTGTTCCTTATTTGAGTATTGAGAAGGTCCTTATTTATATCACCGAGTATATATGTTTCTTTCTCCTGTGCAAGAACATTTTCCATTTGTTTCAAAAAGTTATCATTCCAAATTGCTTTGGAGGAAGGTGGCCTATAAATAAAACCCACTAGGAATGATTTTGCATTATTTTGAGAAATTTCCACCCAGATACTCTCAATTTCTTGTGACTCCAAGTCAAGTCACCTTTCTGCATTTACATCTTCCCTAATGTATACAACAAGACCTTCCCCTGCTGTGTCTCTGTTCCTGCGTAATGGTTTATTGTAGCCTTGATAGTGATATAGATCATCATTGTGGTTAGCATTTAATTTGGTTTCAGTGAGTCCTGAAACATGTATATTATTTTCCTTGGAAGACAACAAGATACAACCCTTCCTAGTTTAAAACCTTACCTAGCAAAGTAATCTATAGCATAAAGATGACACTTTTAAATTTTGGGCAATGATCGAAATTGTCAACTAAGAATCAATAGGAGTCTACAGTGACGTCGGAGTGCGACTCTCCCGCTCCCTCGCTCGCTGTTCCCGCCTCCAGACAGGAAGAAGTGTGCAGTATACACATTAAAGCGTCGAACGGGTGCCTAGCTTTAATCGAAGATCAATCAAACGATCAAAACACAGCCTGGCAACCTATTGCGAACTCGTCAACCAATCAAAATGAGCAGAATTATAAAACTTATCGATGCCCCGGTGCACCTGCACAGGGTCAGACACAAACTCATCCAAAAGAAGACGGACAAGAATGTTCCCATTTTCCTGAAAATGGCTCATGACTGCATGGAAGATGTAATTCGAGAGAAAATGCCCAGAAGAAAAGAAGAATGGAAGGAGAAGAAGAGAGACAGGAAGGATTATCTAAGGTATCGAACCTTTCTTTACTGGTATCAACAGCAGCAAAATAGCAGCAGCAACAACATTAACAACAACAGCAAGAATGAGAAGTGGAGTGAAAGATGGACACATAGGAGCTCCTCTCCTTCACAACAAAACGTCCCTATGCTGCAGTGAGGCCTCTGGTGAGAAGTGGCCATCCTACCAGACGCTCAAACTCAACAAAACAAATCGGCCCTTTATAAGGACACCTACATCTCTAGAAAAGAGAGATACTTATTAATTTACCAAAATAGTTGTGTTTGTATGTTTTGTGCATGCTTGTGCATGTATCTGTCTTTCCTCACTAAAATCTTAAAAACCGCTTCCATTATAAAATGTGTGTTTTTGGGTATAGTGTGCTGGTGTGGGAATAGTGGTTTGTTGATAAATACTCCCTTACCCTTGTGTGAACCTATGTAAGAAATCTCAAAAGTGGTTTCTTTTAAAACCGCTTGATTTTTTTTTCTTTTGGTGTGTGTGTGTGTGTGTGTGTGTGTGTGTTTTATCTAAGGTATGTTTTGCTTCACGTCCTTCACCAGCCATGCCAGAAGGTTCTTACCCAGTAATTGAGCAGCGGGCATCAACTGCCCACGTTGCCAGGTCCTAGAATGATCTAATATGTTAACAATATCTGTCCCAAACATAGCGTTGAAAGACTCATATTTTAAGAAACGCAGCAAACTGTCAAAGCCCCGCTAATATACCCTGAATTTCTTTAACCAGGATCTAAAAGTACCGATTCGATATACAACAATATCCTTGTGTGTGTGTGTGTGTGTGTGTGTGTGTGTGTGGAGAGAGAGAGAGAGAGAGAGAGAGAGAGAGAGAGAATTATAAATATACACCAGACAGAAAAATATATATATATATATATATAATGGCCACAAGACAGATTATATGATAAATAATTAAAATGGACCATTCCCAGTAGTGGATATTATACGCGGTAGGGGCGGTCAGTTCCACCTCTATTGGCAGTAGAAACCCCCTCCTTCTAAAACAGAATTAGCCACACAACTGAAGCAACATAAAATTGCGCTATAAACAACAAATTGACAAATAATTCAGACCAGGACCTCAACCCCGTAACCTTCCCTCCACTCCTACAATAACCGAATAACTCTTGATCTATGCACGATCTAATTCCCTCTACGACTTTTTCACTATCTTCCCACTAACCAAACACCACTACTCTACACTAAGATAACATGCAATCCCCTTCCATCTCTGATAAAGAAAAGGTGTCCGCTTCTGGACATGATAAATGAGTAGTGTGCAGTGCATATATTAAAGTATTGTGCGGCTACCGGGCACTGATACGACGATTAATTAAGAAGTACGCGGTACGCACATTAACCAAGTTGCACATGGCCAGTTGGTCGAGAAGAGACGCATTTGTATTCAAAATACACTACATGCCAACAATCATGGGCGCCGCAGCATAGGGCAAGGGAGGTCACGTGATCCCAACTGGAAATCATATATATATATATATATATATATATATATATATATATATATATATATATATATATATTCCGACAAGTTTAATCAAGCAAATGAAGCTGAAAATATGTCACAAGATTCTATTCAAAACGCTTAGTAAACATTAGCTTTAGTTTCAGACTGCTTACTATACTAACTCTCCCGGCCGTGACTGAATGATCCCCCTCCCCCTGCAAAATATCCTGACACCCACCCACCCCTTCAAAAATTCCTGCGGGCGCCCATGCAAACAATACATAATCACAAATGTTTATTTTACTAGTTACTTTTTCTTTTTGTAAACAACCCAATAAATGTGGCTCGATTTTAAATCCAAAATAAACAAAAATAAAAAAATCTTGGTCCCGATATACATATATCGGAGAAAGAAAGAAAAATGCAACGATTTATATATATGTATCTAAAAAAAATCTCAACATATTATTTAAAAAGAACATACATCTAGAATTGGGTTTTTTGCATGAATATATAACCATCAAATAACCATAAATGAATTTGATTGAACAAAGGCTGTCCTGACAAATACCTGTATCGAAAACATACCGTAATAGCATATACATATAACGCACATAGGACATTAGGAAGATCGCTGGCCACGATCGCAGAGAATGAGTGACTATGTCATGAAAACGAGCCAAAGACTGATATGTCAATGGATGGGAGTACATGTCATATAATAACGATTCATTTATTGGTATAGGAAGAAAAGGACCTGTTTAGACATGGACGACCCATCCAAAAAAAGATAACAATAACAATACAGTGAGACCCCTGCAACTAAACCAACTATGTATACAAATTTTAATTAAATTAAATCAATTTTAATTTAATATTGAATAAACAACACACAAAACCGGATGGAGACACACGAAAACATAAAAGCCTTTAATTGTTTCGGATAAGCCACGGGGGGGGGGGGGGACACACCCGATGCCAATAGCTTATCGAAGCTAAAGGTCGAAAGCGTGCTCCAGTGCTCCAGAAATGTCATTAGACTACTACTTCTGCTATTACTACTATTACTACCACTACTACTACTACTACTAATAATAATAATAATAATAATCATCATCATAATGACAAAAATAAATAAATAAGTCATTCACGCAAGCGGTAAATATGAATACATTCAAGGGCAATCGGAAACCTCATACCACGCTCTTGTGGTCTTTGCTGCGAATGAAAGCCAACAATTTGACCTATTTTATAAAAAGTGTGTAATAACAAAACATGGTTTGATCTGAGATTATATGTGAATCTGTCACTTCCATAATCTTAATGGAATTTATTTTATTTTCGTAACCAAATGGGCATGTGTTGTGTTTGTAGGCGGCGGAGAGAGAGAGAGAGGCGTAGCATGGGGAGGGCGGGCGGGGGGACAGGGGCGCCAAAATGAGGAAAATACAACTATTCGTTATCTCAGATGCACTCGAAGGGGGCGCCAAGTTTATGTTTTGTCCCCGGGTGCTAAGTACCCTCGCTACGCCACTGGAGAGAGAGAGAGAGAGAGAGAGAGAGAGTTGTATATTTTGCATTTGCTCGACTTCACACCTTTATGTGCATGCATATTTTGTACCACACACACACACGTTCTCACACACACGTATTTCTACTGCCAACTGCTTTTCGTTATTCAAAAGAAATTATGGGCGACAATGGAAATTATAATCATAAAGGACATGTGTTATAAACCCTAAAATAGTAACTGGTTTGGGTTGAGAATAATAGTGTCCTCACCGTCTAAATTTACATGGTTATCTGGTGTTACTTACCCAGGTACTTATCTAATTAAATTTCTGAATCCTTTGGAAGACAGCCCCGTTACTTTACCATGAAGTATTCATCCCTCTCACAATATTTGGTTTGAATCACAATTTTGATCTTCAATTGCTAAAATGAAGTCATATGCCGATACGGTAAAGGTTGATTTGAAAAACATACATGACCAGGAAGTTAACAAAAGTAGGTCTTTTCGAATGAAGTGTACCCTTGCAAACTTGTCTATAACGCCCAGCTAAATTGCTAACATAATAGAACTATACAAACGTCGTATAATGCGCCGATAGTTGGTCTGCTTCTATGATGTTCGTTCTCCTTAGACAGTGGTTCCCAACCTCTGGGCTGCTGACCCCCAGAGGGCCATGGGGTTATTCCAAGGATGTGGGGGTCCGCGACAGTTTTTAAGTTAAGAAGGGGTTCTCATATTCGAAAAGGTTGGGAACCACTGCCTTAGGATATAAAGCCAGCGATATTATGCATCATAGAGAACTTGGGGTGTTTATGATGTTCGCTAGTGGGTATATACTTTATGCGGGTAAATGCAAATACGGTACTGCGACTCAAAATTAAGAGCAAAATTAGAAATTAGAGCCGCTTGCATTGTTTATATATATATATATATATATATATATATATATATATATATATATATATATATATATAAGTAGTATATGTTATATATATATATATATATAATAATAATAATAATAATAATAAACAACTTCACCTTACACCTGTCACTCTCTCAGTAGTTCATATTAAATAACGTTCGATAAGTTTTCAACAATGAATAAAATATCTGCATTACGAACTAATAATTTTTTATGTTATTCATGTAACTTTGTAACGACAAATTGACGAAATCATTCGGTTTCACTGAAACTAATGCTTATGTTCATCATCATCATCATCAATCCCTTAACCCAAAAGGTCGTTGGGGCACCAAAGTTGACTTTACAACCAATTCTCTCCACCTTTCCCTGTTCTCTACTGCCCTTTGGGAATCTCCAGATCCCATGCCTGTCCACTCCTTAGTGTTGTCTTCCCACCTCTACAAGTAGAAATTTTTTTTTTTAGTAAATATCAAATTTTATCTTAACGTCATTAAAATGTAATTTACTTTTCTATTTCTGTACAGTTTACGAATGATAACAGATACCGAATATATTATCAATACGAGCTCTAAATAACACACACACACACACACACACACACATATATATATATATATATATATATATATATATATATATATATATATATATATATATATATATATATATAAAGAATACAAATCACATGGCGAATAACAGTCCTTTCAAGTGCACCGGATCCAGCAAGGGATCACGTATGTCAGGGATTGATTAAGATAAATGCAATAAACTGACAACGAACAGTGCAAAACTAGTATCTAACTGGCCTGAGCGCTTTCGACTCTTAATGAGTCTTTTTCAAAGGCCAATACAAAACATAGACAAGACAGACAATGAAACACAAAAACCGTTGTGTTTGCAAAACGTTACATAGCTGTTTCTACAGGAATTAAACCTTTAAATTTATTATGTTTCAACTAGTTTATATCAACTTGTTGCGGATACTGGAAAATATTTTTATTGACCTAGAAATGGATGAGCCATAACGATATC
>JAECUM010035496.1:0-27496 GCA_016617855.1 Megalonaias nervosa
CAATTTCGAATTAACTCCAAACTATAATGCGCTATGAGCCAGATTCACACTAAAAAATAATTTGATAATCAATTTTTCACCAGGGACTAGTATCGCATCATTGCTAGGATTTAATCGTCGACAGTATGGCAGTGTTGCAGAGCAAATTGTATCATATGACGGAGATCTTCCAGTTAACATAACAGAAGTAAATACAATTTTAATCAATTGTTCTATTGCATTAGGGTCTTACTCAGCCAAAGGAAGTCGCGGGCAAACAATCTATAGTTTTTCACCAGATGTCCCGCCTGGTTCACTGATGCAAATTACTCCTCGACAAATAATATACAATCCGATTACTCCTGAAAATCAGATCACTGACATAGGTATGCACCTAACAGATCAATCAGAACGACAAATAGATCTTAGCAACGAAATTGTTACGTATTATTTACACCTACGCGCGCAATAGCTTCGCTATTGACTTCGTAGTCGTCGGCGTAAATTTTGTAAACCTAATTTAATAACAACGATGAGACAAAAAAAAAATGTTTATCGAAGAAAAATTATAGGTGGAATTTTTGGAAATATATTTACAAAGGTGATCGAGAATATCCCGGGAATTGCGCGTAAAGTAGGGCCAATTGCACTTGACGCAGGTAAGGCTTTTTGTGACGGGAATCGCATCTGCAGCAGGCACCACAGTAGGACAAAAGATTGCTGATAAAATTAAAGGCGACACCAAATATGTTGCGTCAACCGCAGAAATAAAACGAGCAATATCAGATATTGCACCAACAGCAGAAACAGAACGAGCTATGATAGCTACAACAAAAAATTACTGTCACCACGTGGTGAAGAGGTGGTCCGTAAGTTAGTAAAGAAAACAAGAATAACTCCTGCTGCTTTTTAGTTACTTAAATTTTGTGTGGATTATAGAATAAATAATGTCTGTTAAAAATTATCTCGATCTTGCCAAAGAACATGATACCGACGACAAAGTAACAGTACGTTGAGTATCTTGACGAAAACTCAAATGAACCAAATAAAGCTGGCAACATAACTTTTAACACGCGAGACGAGGATGTGTTTCTGTTGCCACACAAGGCGGTGTTAGAAGTGCGTGGTCAATTACTAACTGCGATAGGCGGTGATATTGCAGCTGGTGGAGAAATAGCACTTGTCAATAACGGTTGGAGCTTGTTTAAAAGTGCACGGCACCAACTGGCCAATCAGACTGGAAGATATTTCAATGCACTTGCCAATAGCAAGTACAATACTAAATATCGTCTCGTTCAGCGATGATTATTCAGGATTAATAGCCACAAATATGATGTGGTTTAAAGATACCTCACTCGGGACAGCTGTTTCAAGCGAATTTCGTACTGGTGCTGGTAATCCTGCTCCAGACAATAATAATCTAATCACTAATCCTGCTGGTAATGCAGTTGCTGATATCGGAGGCTCAATAAGATTAGCTGCTACAAGATTACGACGACATGACTATAACGAGGGATATGCCGAACGAAAAACATTTGCTGCAGAATCTCGCCAAATAATGATGATGCTTCCGTTAAGCACAATATTTGGATTCTGCCGCGAGTATAACAAAGTTTTTAGCGGGATAGAACATACACTTATTTCAGATCGAGCTGATCAAAACGATTGTAAAATACACGCTGATGGAGTAGCTGAAGGACAGTTTGCTATTACAAGATTAGCGCTGTGGATGCCACGAGTTTTCCCATCTGTAGCTAAAACAATGGAACTCGAATCATTATTGACCGCTTACACGAAAAAAAATATTTTCAGCAAAACAGAATTTATCAAACAGCAATTCCTAACGCAACTGATTACACCTGGCGTGTTACAACTACGCCAAGCGAACAATTACCGCGACACTTGTTTGTTGTATTTCAACGACAGGTACGTTGTAATGATCAAGAAATAAACAACTCTATATTTGATAACCCTGATGTTAGACGAATATTTGTACGAGTAAATTCTAAACAATATCCCGAACGTGCAATCGAATGCAATTTTGCTGACGGTGAAACAAGAAACATATCTCCGCCGTACATGTATCTTATGGAGGCTATGCAAAAAATATCAGGACGCTGACAGTGGAAGCCAAATAAGTGTAGAAGAAATTATTTCTTTATACTCAATGTTTTATTTTGACATATCAAAGCATACCGAACGAGTTATTGGATCGACTGTTGATATTGAGGTCACTTGGATGCTTGGCGTACTGCCAGCCGAACAGTATAACGTATATGCACTAGTTGTCAGTGACAGATTCTTGACAATCGACTCCGTAAAAGGCCGAATGACTGTCCAAGTTTAATCTAACAAACAAGTATAAAATGAAAACGGAATACTCAAGCAGAGAAATATACCTAACTCCAGGCCAAATTAAAAAATTATCAGCGGCAGTTGCCAAACATAATTCTGTCTCCGTAATGATATCCCCAAAGACGGGCGCGTCCGCAGTAAAAGTAATGTTAACCCAGAAACAAATCAAAAAGCTAGATCAGGGAAAACCCTTCATCCTTAGGTTATACGTTGCACAAGTAAATTTTATGGCAAAACACGGCGAATTTTTTGGACCAGCATTTTCTGTAATTTTACCAAAGATTCTGCCTGTGTTAGGAATACTGGGACTAGCGGCATCATCAGGGGCAGTATCTGGAGCAACTAAAAAGGCGGTATCCGGCGATGGAATCAAACAAATGTTATATAACATTAAATAATATAATGCCAGCTAAAAAGAAATCGCCAGCGACAAAATCTAAAAGTAAAAGTCGCCAAGAAAAACAAAACAAGGAGGAATTATTCCTTTTGCTGCGCTGCTAGCGGGCTTAGCAGGCAGTCTAATTCCAAACCTGCTAGGAATAGGACGTGGAATGACTCTACCATACACCAGACGCCGTTGACGAAAGTGACGACGTTACCGCCGTTGAGTAATTTCGAAATTATATCGAGATTGAATGACATTGTCGGAATTCGTGGAATATATTCCAAAGATGAATTAGATAATGTACCAGCAGGTGGTTTGTGTGTTGCAAATATACAAAACTTCGATGACGGATCCGGCACTCACTGGGTTGCAGTCCATAGCAATAATTATTTTGATTCGTTCGGACTTCCTCCGAGTGATCTTATAAAAAAATATATTTTTAAAAAACTTCAGAAAATAAATTACTCGTCTAATCAACTACAGTCGGTTGGAACATCAGCTTGTGGTTATTTTTGTATTATGTTTATTCGACAGATGCCCCAGGGTAAATTTAATATTTTAAAAATTTATTTTACAGTTTGACTCCGTCGCCGGACACGCAAATGATGAGCTTACAATGAATTTTATCTAAACTAATGAATATGTCAACATACTGTCTCAAATGTAAAACTAAGACAGAGAATAAGGATGAGGCAACGTAAAAAAAAAAGAAAAAAAAAAAAGAAGAAACAACAACAGGATAATGTTAAAAAGCATTTGCGCTGTTTTCGGTAGAAAAAAGTACGTTTTTAAAATCGACAACTGGATCTGGAATGTGCCCCGACAGAGTTATTTCAGTAGATGATTAACTGACTAATGTAATTTCTGAAAATATTTTTTATAATTTCTGAAAATTTCTGAAAATACTTTTTATAATTTCTGCAAATATTTTTTTTAATTTTTTATAATTTCTGAACATTTCAGAAAATTTCTGGTACCCAGAGAGTAGACATGTGGAAAGAGGCCACTATTAGAGAAGTCGATAAAGTGGCAAATTCCTTACCTTTCAAACATTGGACTTCACCGAAGGATCATAAGAGAATTTTTGGAGGAAAATACAGAATCCACAAAAACTGTCGGCGATATTTACGAAAGGACAAGGGTGAATATATATAGGTTTTATCATGCATTAAAGCAAACGATCCACCACCACAGGATAATAGCATCAAAGACCTCAGGCAAATGCTTAATTTGGCCGAAACCGCATATAAACTACATAAAGAGAGTGGCAAAACACAAGGATTCAAAATACAATTAAAGAGTGATACTGAATCTTGGATTATCTTTCAAAATGATAATTTTGATCATTTTGTCGCTTCTTTTCTAGATGATTCAGAAACCAAGATTTTCTTTAGGAATATCAGTTCATCACATATCACGAATGATATCAATGATACTCTGTCATTTATTCCTCAAATCATTCCTTCTGCACCCTTACAAATAAACATTCACCGAGGTGTCTTTGCCTTTCTAGAACAATACATCATCATCACCCTCATTATGCCAAATGGAGAAAAAAAAAAAAAGAGTGGAAGATTGTGTTCTGGGAGGTTTGTTTGCTAAATTTTGATCAGAATTTTATTGTAAGTCTACCGTTGCCAGTGATGTGAAGGTTCCAAATCTACAGCATGATCTTGGAATGGCAGAATGGAAAGCATTTGAGTGACTGCTTGCATATGGATGGCAAAATGTTGGATAGTGGACAATAAAAATTGCAAAGGCATTCATTCTGGATACTGATGTTACTAATCGTAGTCTTATAGGAGATTTTCCTGCCCAATTCAGAAGGTATTCACTCATTTCTCCTACGTTGATCTCGATAACTTGTGAGATGCTCTGGATGCCCACGAATTCAGGACTAATATCAATGGGGAAAAGACTGTCCTTTTGGACACAGTAAATAACGAAATGGTTTAAATGCCCATGCATGCGTGTGAATGCTGTTGAGATATCCTCAAGGAACAATGCATCTGCACTGAGAACCTCAGTGATGTTTACTTGAGCCTAATTCCAGGTAACATAAAAATAGTACAGATGTTTCAGATTCCAGAATCAGTGAGAGCCAAAACTAACAAAGATTCTAAATATCTGAAGAGATACATCAAAGAACTTGATCTGAAGGCCTTTTGTGTCTTTTCCGTCTTTTCTGCACCAGGTCTGTCCTCATTACGATGTCCCAAAATAGCTGTAGAATTTGTACAGATGACTCTGAATTTGACAGTGTGATAGGCGCAATATCTGGATCATGAACATAGTTTAAGTTTTGTCACAAAAATTTATCAGGTAAATGATTGAAGAATGAATGCATCTTGACAAATACTATGCCCTCGTGACAACAGTTGGACACTGTGTGTCACATTTAAGATTTAACATATTTTGGTCAAATGTGCTGTTTAAAGTTTATTTCTCAAATTGAGTTAATGCTAAAACCATAAAACAATATAATTGTATGCGTTTTTAATAGCATCAAACCGAAACAAAAGAAGGTTAATGTGTCCTACATTTCACATGTTACTTGCATAGGTGAAGCTTTCAGCTTTAAAATAACAACTAGTGACAACAGAGCTTTATAACTTCAGTCTGTCATACCCTGCAGACTGAAACATTGTGAGGTGATGCATCTTCATGAGTTATACACATTCATACGATAATGTAGGTCACTGCAATCCATATTGAATGCTTCACAGACTTTAGTTTAATTTTTACATTTGACTGGTTTAAATGCGTTTTTATGTTAACGTGATGGTCATCTTAGTTCTTGACATGCTATATACATACTATAGTAGCCAAAGTCATGACAGTTGGTGACGGGAAGCACTTGATAAATACTACACTATTGCTGCAAGAAGAGGTCTCTGTGACTGTCGTACATTTCATGCTTTAGTGACTGTTTTGAAATTTTGTGTTTCAAGTTCATTTTGTGAAATTTTGTGTTTCAAGTTCATTTATTACGTGCTATTAATAAGATCATGAAAATTTATAATCGAATGTGTCTCTGTTAGAAGTTCACCTTTACCATCAAAGGTCACTGTGATCTACATTCTATTCATAACTAATATTGGTTAGGTATTTATATCTTGGTATGGCTGCAGGGGCCTTTCCGATGCTATCTACATCTTAACCTGCACAGAAGGTGCTTTTCTGACCAGTGCACCTGGAAAATAAATATGTTTATTCAGCGGTAAACGTTCCATCTATTGGACTAACATTTTTACATTAAGTTGAGTTAAATTCAACAGATTAACGGTGTGTTGTTTATGTCTATGAGTATAACTTCTAGATGAGTAGGCTTCAAGCATTTATATGTATGGTCTCAGCTATTCAAGGCAATTGCAGATGGATGAATGACTTATATGCTTTTGACAGTAACTCAGAGCAAAACGGAATTCATCTCAGGGTGTTTAACTACTTATTATCGTACCTCTATTTTCACAATTCTTGATGTGTGTATTTATTTAGGCATACCGTTTATGGGCAAGTCAGCACAACACGTATAGCATACTGTAGATTAAAAGTTATTTTCAACACAATTTAATGTCGTAAAAGCAAACAAAAAATGTGGAAAAGTACCAAATATTTTTTTGTCAAGATAACTCTGGTCTGAATTCGTTTTCTGCAAGATAATTAATGTTCCTAGTGAAAACTATTAAATCTTGGCAGAGGCAATAGATCAATGATTGTTTGATCTACTGAAATTTTATCAGTACTATTGAAAATACTGTGAAATCGATTTCATCAAATATTTTTGGTTCATCTGCAATGGGAATATTGCCGATATGATAAATACCATGGGAAACAAATTAACTGTCTAGGGATTCATGAGGACTTTCGATCTTCAAGTTTATGAATCAGAATTTGAAACTTAGATTTGACTAATTAGATCACACCTGGAAGGATTCATAGATGACTGTTATTATGTATTTTTAAATTGTCCCAGTATTGATTGTTTAAAACTGTAAAATTGCGTTAACTTCTTTGATTATCATCCATCATGCACCATACAAAATGTTCACAGTTGGCGCTGCTTGAAAGATCAGGCCAGACTGTATGTGTTTGGAATTTTGGTAGTACAAATAGCCAGTTGTTCGACTCCAGTGAACATTTCGCTCCTTCTGGCGTTAAATCAGTAATGCCTACGGGTACTGTGGTGACAGTGAGCTCAAGGGAGAACAATTTTTTATTTTGGTTTTTATTTCGCTCCATCTCAGTTCTTTATATCAGTATTACGCCTCTCGGTTGCGTACATCTTTTTGCAGTTATTCTCATAGAGTTTATATATATATATATATATATATATATATATATATATATATATATATATATATATATATATATATATATATATGCAAGAACATGAAGGAATACATTGACAAAGCATTTGTATCATTCTCACGTATACATAACTAATTCAGGAAATAATGCTACAGTAAGTATGCATTCTGTCAATGATCTAGTCATGAGATTAGTTGAAAGTTTAAAATTTGATAACATATGGTAGTGATATATTTGTTGCAAATGATGATGCACTGAGAATATGTCCTTGAGCGTACGTATGAGAGAATCAAAGCTATTTGAATCATACTGTCATTTTGTTGCAATTATGAGACATCAACATACATCGGATACAGGCAATTTTGTCTTAGCTGTGATACATCAGCATAGAGCTGATGCATGTCATTTTGTTTTTATTACGATATATCAACATACATCCTATGCATGTCATTTTGTTTTTATTACGATATATCAACATACATCCTATGCATGTCATTTTGTTTTAATTATGGCATAAACATATATCGGATATATGTCATTATATTTTATTACGAAACGTCAAAAATCATCCCATGCATGTTATTTTGTTTTTATTATGATATTCATATCATTTTGTTTTTATTTACGATACAATCAACATTCATCGGATACGTGTGATTTTGAGTTTATTGTGATACATCATCTATTATGATACATCAAATTATATCGGATACGTGCAATTTTGTTTTTATTATGATACATCAACATATATCAGATATATGTCATTTTGTTTTCATTATGATACATGAAACATACCTCGTATATAAGTTACTTTGTTTCTATTATGATACATCAATGTACACTATATACATGTCACTTTGTTTTTATTATGATACATCAACATACATCGGATACATGTTATTTTGTTTAATTATGATACATCAACATACACTATATACATACCATTTTGTTTCAAGGGTACTTTGACGCCAATAGTAACGAAAGTATAAATACCTTAGTTCTAAATTACTGTTGTTAAATGCTGAGGCTTGGATTGGTCTACCTTGTCATTGTAAACGGAGAATGTTAAGTGAATTAGCCGTCATTGTTATCCCACGTTTGAGCGTATGCTCATACCAGCATGTCGAATCCGGCAACACTGATGCACAAGGTGATCGTTTTATTCAAAAGCAGAATATTATTTAAATTCTGTATTATCAAACACTTGCCACCCAAAAATATGAGAATAGATCGACACACACTTCTTGGGTGTTTTTGAACCACACAGGAACAATAATATCACTGTTCGTCGACCAGACGTGCGGAGAGTATATATAGATAACCATCTCCTTCTGTCCGTCCATAGACAAGGTGTTCCCACAATAGTACTTGAGTTTACAGCTGTATTTGTTTCTTAAATCTGAATCGTGCCTTATCCATGGATTGAGGCAGAAGCCCATTGATTTAAGGAGATTTAGGTTTAAGGTCAAGGCCTGAAAATGGGGACAGGGGAAGAGTTGGGTCAAATTCTATTGATCCAGTTTTAACAGCCTTCAGAACTAAACTAAACCTAAGCAGTGACAACTTATTTTGATTCAACGGCCGAGTGGTGAAAGGCCAGTACCATTGGAACGTACATTTCAGAAGAGGTATCTCAAAATTGAGCGTACTGAAGCTAAATTGGTAATTTTGGGTTCCGCATAATGATTCCGCTTACCTAACTATGACACAATTTTCAGCAGCTGTATGGTTACATTACCCTAATGGAAAGGTAGCTCTATCGTCCATATACCAAAGATCAATGATAATGAACGTGCACTTTCGTTCCTGGTTTTTGCATAATTACCCATACCTGGACCAAGTTTTCATTACATTAATAATAATATTCCTAATCAAATCTCTCTGCAGACAGGTCAAATGTTGCTAGCACAGAAATTGCATTTGCTCTAAAAAAAAAAAAAAGACACACAAACACGCTCCCTCTCAACGCCATGGGTAGCTGCTCATTTCAGGAGGGTGAACATTTTAAACCTGAATATGCTTGCTGTTGAGGTTTTGATCTTGTGCATCCATAATGATATCAGGGCAATTGTGACAGGTCAAGGTCCCTTTTTGATTGCACAAAACGAATCGATAGAAACTTGAACAGGTTTCAGACACATGTATGACATATATTATTTGCAAATATTCTAAACTTTTGTTGAGAATGAATTTAGATACGTTTGGCGGGTTGATGAGCAAAACGCTTGGGTGCAAAAAGACCAGAGCACCTGGATGTTAATGCCATAATGCAAGCAATATGACTTGGAATGTTGATATACAATACGTTAACATTATAATTATTTTTTGATCTATGTTCCTATTTATAGGTATTGAAAATAACATCGTCCTCAATTTGCACATGCAAGATATCCCCAGTTTCATATATGTATATGCAAGCCATATACTATTGTGGCCTAGTGTCATATGGACATGTTTGAAATGAATGTAAATCGTGCATCGAAAGAAGAACGTATCCAAAGAAGACAGTTCCGGAAGAATAATAAACAATGAGCAAGAGAAAGAGAACAATGGTACGGCCTTTATAGAGGCTAAGTTATATAATATCATGAAATTATTGTAGTGTCGAAATACTTTTTCAGCCAGAATATAGATCAAATAGTGTCTAAACACTATTTAAAGAAGAAGCTGGTTCAGGGAGTGTATTTAAAGTTGCCTAGATTTATTTAATTGTATGCAAAAAAATTTCTATAAATAATTGCTAATAATATTCATTAAACATTGACTCATTACTACCTGCTCGCAAATACAATATGGAGATTAACGAGGCCAGTAATAATCAAGATTCTAAGTCAAGTGCGGTTGAAATATCCGGCTGATATCAATATGTACGTATGTATCTCTAACGTGAATTTTATTTTATGCCCATATAATATATTTTTACTCGCGATTCTCGCGTGTTCAATGATTGCAGTGCTTGATAGGTGACGGCTACAATATTGCTATGGATTTGACCCGTGAATTATTGTAAGAGCACAGAGCGCTTTATCCCTTATCATCTGAGATGTGCAGATATGATCATTCTTAAATGAGAGATGCACGGTTATTATTTTCGGAGAATGCTTTGCTATAGCCTTATAATAACCACACGTGGTGAGCCCACTAGCCACCTTTATCGGTATTACCATTTCGAGCTGCGTATATTCTTGCGTACGGAAAATTGATTGCTATTGACGATGATTCTATTAAATGTATAAATAAAATTGATGATTTATTTATACAATGAGATTGCACAAAAATGCTGAGGACGAATGGCAGATGATGCTAATTCAATGATTTACACCAAATTGATGGCAGACACACACGAGTTAATACCCTGACTGCATTATATTTTAGGTAACACGAGTTACATCCCTTGCTTGTATTCACTCTAAAGGTTACACCAATTACATCACATGCCTTCACACAAAACATGCAAACTTAGATATCAAAAACTTAGCATGGCATATAGTGTATATTTAAACAGAATCTGAAACCTCCATATAGATAGCTGTTGAAAGGTATGGTGTGTCACGGGGTAGGTCACTATGTCGTGACATTCGCATTGGAGTACACAGGGATTCTGAAATAGTTAGGAGGCGATCCCTAACATTCGATGTAAACACAACCTCAACGGTCGCTCTAACTTAAAACGTAGCGCGTAGAAACATCACTTAGATACGTCTAAGGCTATTGATCGAGTGAAGTTTCATTAGCGATTCCGAACGTCCCGTAGCTGCTGAGGAACAAAAGATTTTTCAGTGCAGGCACCCTGCCTGAGACGGACCTTTTGCAACCATGTTATTTTTCCTCGCTGAAATTGGTACATATAATTGTTGTCAATAGAGTCACTTTTCATATAGGACATGCGTAAAGGTGACATCTTACATTGTTATAATGCCTGATATTAGCATTTACACAAAATTTACAATTAGACACACCAAGATACTTATATATCATGGCTTGAAGAGAACATCCTACGTACAATGTACAGTGTATAAGAGACTAACGAGAACGGTGATGTCAGACATACCTTTCCGGCAAAATTCTTACAAAAATGTTAACAAGAACGGCCACATCCTCATCGCAGTTACCAGCATAGGCAGATGTTAGGAAGTACTTAACGCTCATAGACAAATTTTTATGATCTCATTCCGCAATACGTTATTATTCATCATATTAATGGTAAGAAGTCGGACAATCGCATCGAGAACGTCGATTCCGTTTCAAGGTAAGATTTTACTTCAGTCGTTTTTAAAGCAGAGAATTATTTAGGCACTAAGTGATGTTCTACCTTGTTGTTTTGAAATGTGATATGGAAGAAGTCTTATTCGCCTATCCACAGCTGGTAGTTTTCTTTTTCTTTTGCAGAAGCCATATAAAGTTTTGTTAGTACGTTGTATCATTGTATCATATATTTGCTCTTTGTCCTTTGCTTTTTGTTTTGATCCTATTTCGTTCGAACAATCAATTAGAGATTATAGTATATTATAATTATAGCTTGGAGAACACACCCTGTATACAATAACTACGAGGTTAGCAAGCTAGGTTAGATAAGACACGTTGACACAAGCGCATGATCACAAATTAGCCGTACAAAAATGGTTATATCTGTGTCAGGGTCTAAGGTGTCGACACTGCGCGATTGGGCTTGCTGGCTCGTAAGCTTGCATACGAAAGTTTTCATGGTGTCCTCAAGGGAAGATCTCGTTTTGGTCCACCTAAATAGGATAGGTCCGACCATCGAATAGAAGATCTCGAAGCAGTTATATCACGGGGAAATAACAGAAGAAGTGGCACAGATAAGCGCAAGACAACAGCACGAGGCCCTGTACATGCGATACATTTAGAAACTTTCCCGTCACTTAACTAAGGAAGAAAGACATTAGGTGTCAATAGCCGCTCAATACAATATTGATGCATGGGAACAAATAACACATCCTTCTCAAAGTAAACAACGCACTATACTTTTAATTTGTCTTTGTTTACTTTTGTATACAACTGTTGTATTTTTTATTTTGTTTTGCTCAGATAAAGCTTGAATCAGCAAAATCATCTGGCACCTTGTCATCTGATTTGGTTGTATAATGGCTGTGGGCCAACGTGCTGACAGTCATCTAGGAAGAAACTTATGTAGTTGTATCCAGATAGTTAAATTTTATTTAGAGTGGAAGCATTCAGGACGTGAAGAGTTTACCTAAATATATTCATTTTTACACACTGTTTCCATGCAGAAAGCGCCGCCAGAGAATCATGATATGTGATAATAATTGTGATCATTTTGTTTATACCCTTGGCTCGTTTTTCTCGTCATATTATAAGATTTCCCATATGACCATGAAGAGTCGGCTTAAAAATAAATCTATTGGCTACTGTTAATTCGGGTTAGACCCCCAATAGCGACACACAACCACATACGTCTTCTCTATACATCAATACATTGCTAATGTAAATTATAGCAATGTTCTCGTAATATCTATTTGTTTTTCTGTACAGACGATTGTTACGTGTAGGCTCGTACAAAGGTAACAGGAGAAAAGAGTGAAGCCAACAAGCTTTGTAAATTTTAGTAACATAATTTATTTCCCTAGAAAACAATGTAAAAATAGGAAATAGGACTCACGGTTTATGAATACAATCCAAAATTTAATCCTAAGATTGAAAAAATATAAGTCCTATCACTAAACAGTTATAATTGAATCCGGGTTCGAATCTCGATGAAATTCCAATATGGAGGCGATGACGTCAGATGATGTCTGTAGTGATGGTAACAAATCCTCGATTGAATCACAGTTTATAATGTTTCCATTAAACTCCAGAACAAATTTCCTCTGAATTTCTTTCTCCCAGAACGTTTATAAATATAAAGCATTTGTTTAGTTTTCTAGAGAATAAATTATTAAATCCAAAAAAATAGATGAACTTCAAACAATCTAGCAGCAACAATAAAAACCTCTTGAGCCCTCAAGGTTTAAAATGCAATTCAATAGATCTAGTAGAAAATGGCTGTTTTATGCCTCGATTTTAGATCACATGGTGGTTCACGTGACAGGCTACGTAATTTCCAATTTAACAGCCCAATAAAAAAGTGAAAATTATAACATAGGCAAGAACAGCCCTAACTAAGAACCAAATTCTCACACTGAAAATATATAAAAAAGAAAGGCTGTTTATAATTCAGCTAACACGCGGGCCGAAATGACCTTGGCAATAGCCAATCGTCTTCACCCGATGTTTACAAGATCTATGAACCATTGAGCTAAAAACAGTGCTGATGAAATATTTTTACGTTCTAAACAAATTGAATTTACTGGAAAAAATATCGAATCCCGTGAAAAGAATCATTACAATAAAATGAAACAAAATTAAAATAAAAAAATTTAAAACTAACACACAAGTAATTTAATTACATATACGAAACACTTCCCCGATAAAGAAAAAGATAGATTTATATAATAAAGCTTTCTTTTACCATATGTAAATTATACATGAGGTAAAACAAAATTACATAAGAAAACTCTTATGAATTATATAAAGTGTACATGAAATAATATTTCTATACACGGGAAAGTGCATCTGCAATCAAATTGTCTTTTCCTTTGATGTGCCTGATGTTAAGATTATATTCTTGTTAAAACAAATTCCACCTTAATAATCTTTGATTTTTATTTTTCATCTTATCGATGAAAGTAAGGGGGTTGTGATCACTAAACACAACAACCGGAGAAGGAGCTGAACTAATGTAAATTTCAAAATGCTGTAATGCCAATATTAAAGCCAAACATTCGTTCTCGATTGTTGAGTAATTTCTTTGGTGCTTATTTAATTTCTTAGACAAATAGCACACTGGGTGATCAACATCATTTCTATCTTCTTGAATCAATACTGCTCCAACCCCAACATCACTTGCATCAACAGACAATTTTAAAGATTAATTGAAATTTGGAGCTGTAAGAACCGGCACACTTTTAAGTATGACTTTTAACCTATCAAAAGCCTCCTGACATTTTTCAGTCCAAAGAAACTTGTTTTTCTCACTCAACAAGTTTGTCAGGGGTTCAGCAATATCAGAAAATACGGAACAAAACTTTCGATAGTATCCGGCCACACCCAAAAATCACATCAGTTGCTTTTTACTGACAGGCACAGGGACATTAGAGATAGCCTTGACCTTAGCATCTATAGGTTTAACTTATCCATGTCCCACAATATTCCTAGAAAAGTTACACAAGCACGACAGCACTCACTTTTAGATACATTGATTGTCAAATTTGCATCAGTGAGTCTTTCAAAGAATTTTCGAATCGTTGCTAGATGTTCTTTCCAGGTGTCGTTGTAGATGATGACATCATCGATGTAAGGATCACAATTATCTAGACCAGAGGTAATCATATTCATCAAGCGTTGAAAAGTACTTGGGGAACACTTCATCCCGAACGGCATTACTTTATATTGATAGAGTCCATCTGGAGTCACAAATGCCGAAAATTCTTTTGCTCTTTCCCTTAGTGGAATTTGCCAAAATCCTTTCAGAAGGTCAAATTTGGTGACATACTTGGCATTTCCAATTTTATCAATAAGGTCATCGATTCTTGGTGATGGAAATGAATCTGTTTTTGTCACACTGTTCACCTCCTATAATCAGTGCACATGCGGAAAGTTTTATCCGGTTTCGGAACAAGTATACATGGTGAACTCCAATCACTTTTACTGGGTTCTATGAAATCGTTCTCCAGTAAATACTGAATTTCCTTCTTCAAGTATTCCTGTTTGAGATGGTTCAACTTGCATGGGTTATTTCACAAGTTTTGAATCTACAATTTCAACGTCATGAAAAATTTTGTTTGTCCTCGTAGGAATATCTGGAAACAAGTGCTCATATTCGAATAAGAACTGTTTAAGTTCATTCCTTTCTTGTTGTTTTAAATGTAAACGTTTCTGGTCCAGATTTTTCATAATTTTCGAACTCCGAAGATTTGTTGCTCCAAGATCAACAGTGTCCGATTGAATTTCTTCACTTAGATCCTCATTTGGTGGGACAGGTACAACTAAATTAATTGCATAATTTACCTGGCTATCTTTTTGAATATACTCCTTTAACATGTCAATGTGGGAAAGTTGTTTTTCTTTTCGCCTACCAGGAGTATTTATGATATAATTTATATCATTTACTTTCTTCTCAACCGTGTATGGACCATAATACTTGGCGTGAAGGGGATTTTGTGGAATGGGCAAGAGGGCTAGAACTCTATCACTAGGCTGAAAACTCCCATCCCTTGAGTTTTTATCATATCTTGATTTTATTCTGGACTGAGTAGAGCGCAGATTTGCTCTTGCGACCTCACAAGCCTTTGACAACTTGCACTTAAAATCAAAAACATAATCAAGAAGATTGAGCTCATTATCTTCATTAGAAAGAAGTTTCTCTTTCAACAACTTCAATGGTCCAAGCACAGTATGTCCGAAAACTAGTTCAAAGGGACTGAATCCTAAAGATTCTTGAACGAACTCCCTAACAACACACAAAGTAAATGAATGCCTTCATCCCAATCTTTACTCGTATCAAAGCAATATGACCCCAAATCAAAGCAATATGACCGAATCATATTCTTCAAAGTCTGATGAAATCTTTCTAAGGCCCCTTGGCTCTCAGGGTGGTAAGCAGAAGATCTAATTGTTGAATGCCTAATTCGTGCATGGCTTGCTGGAAAATTCAAGACACGAAATTTGACCCTTGATCCTATTCGACAGATTTGGGAAGGCCAAATTGAGTAAAAACCTTTATCACAGCTTTCATTATGGTTTTGGTTTTAATATTCCTCAAAGGAATTGCCTCTGGGAATCTTGTTGACGCTCACATAATGGTCAACAAATATTGGTTGCCTAACTTGGTCTTAGGTAGGGGACCAATACAATCTACCATAATTCTGTTAATTGGTTCGTCAAATCCAGGAATAAGTTGCAGATGAGCCTTAGGTATCTTCTGATTGAGCTTTCCTACCATTTGACAAGTATGACAAGTATGACAAGATCTTCAAAATTTACAAACATCACTTTTGATTTTTGGCCAATAAAAGTGAGTCAAGCTCTTGTGATAAGTTTTATTTATCCCTAAATGTCCAGCAAGAGGAGTTTCATGGGCTAAACTGAGTATTTCCTGTCTGTAAGATTTTGGAACTATAATTTGATTGTTCACTGACCACTCGTCACCAGCAGGTATCTCGGGAGGTCTCCATTTTCTCATAAGAATTCCATTTTTAATGAAATAACAGACAGGTACTTCAGTGGCTTCAGTTTCACTAATGGCCCTCTGAAACAAACAGGAGATCCCAGGATCTTTTTCCTGTTCGACGACAAGTGATTGTCGTTTGTCACCCTGATTAGATAAACGAGAATGAGTATTTAAAAGAGGATCACTGTGACCAATACCTTTTGATTGATCCAAATTAGGAGTGAAAGTGACCTCATCAAAAGCCTGACCAATACATGTGTCAGCTAAAGGAATATTTTCCTTATCAAAATTATTCTCTAGAGCTTTCTTTGCCATAGCTCTGGTAACTGCACAAGCTGGGTAGAAATCAGGGTATTCCTTTTCAATAGGATGAACTTTCTGATCCAAAGAAGGCTTGTTAGTTAGATGTGGATTAACCACAACCTTGTCTCCAGCTAGGTCGTTGCCTAGCAACAAATGAATGCCCTCAACGGGTAAAGTAGACACTATAACGACTGTCACAGGTCCTGAAACTAAGTCTGATGACAAATTTACAGAATGGAGAGGAACATTAACAAAGCCGCACTCTACTCCCTGAATGATAACATTCTCATTAAAACAGGACTTCTCAGAGAAAGGCAAAGTACCTGATAATAAAAGACTCTGAGAAGCTCCTGTATCCCTTAAAGTTTTAATAGGGATAGGATTGGCCAAATCACCCAAGAGTGATATAGAACCCTTCGACATGACTGGTTCATAATTCTCCATAATAAAATCAGACTGGGGTTTATTAGACCCAACAAATATATTGCTTCCAATACATGACCGTGACCTTCACCTCTTAGAAATAAGAGCATTTGGGATAGGTCTATCTTGATTCTGATGCCTATATTTCAACTGGAAGCAATCAGAAATGACGTGTCCTTTTTTCTTGCAGTAGGTACACGTAGGAATAGACAAGGATTTCAAATCAAGTTTATCAGAAGCTTAATTTTTAAAAGTTGTCCCAGATTGAGTTTTAGAAGGGCTCGTATTAGGCTGAAATACCTTTCTACTAGCAGACTGCTGAGTGAATGATTTGCTTACAACTGGAACTTTATGAGTTAAGGAATATTCATCAACAGCAAGAGCAGCATTTTCCAAGGTTTTGATCTTATACTTTTCAAGATGATTCTTAATGTCACTAGGGATACAGTTCTTGAACTCTTCAAATAATACAAGTTGTTTGATATTTTCTTAATCATGTTCAACTTTCTTGGCTAAGCACCATCTCTCAAATAACTGCTCTTTTTCTCTTGCAAATTCAACATAATTTTGTCCAGCTTCTTTTTATAGTTTCTGAATTTTTGCCGATAAGCCTCAGGGACTAACGCATAACACCTGAAGATGCACTCCTTAACCAAATCATAGTCAGAACTTTGTTGTATTGACAGGGATGCATAGATATCTCGGGCCTTGCCAAAAAGTACACATTGCAATAATTGAGTCCAATGCTTCCTTGGCTATTTCAAATTTTCAGCAATTTTTTAAAAATAAATAAAATATTTGTCTACTTCTTTTTCTCTAAAAGGGGGCACTAACCTGATATTTCTTGTAATGTGAAAACTTGAATTTGTATGTGAAGTGGAAATGTGCTTTTTACTTGCCAGCTCAATTTCTTTCATTCTAATTTGAAATTCCTTTTCATCCTTCTGTTTTTGCATTTGCATATCTAATTTTTCTTTCTCAAATTGTATTTGTCTTTCTTTCTCTCTTTCTTCAAATTGCCTTTGCATTTCTTCCTTTCTTTCTTTACATTGTAACTGCATTACTTCCTTTTCTTTTTCCATTTGTATCTTTTCTATCTGAAACCGAACCTGTCTTATTTCTAATTCCAACATTTTTAGCTGGACTTCCATTTAAAATATATATATATATATATATATATATATATATATATATATATATATATATATATAAAAACACTCCTGGGTAAAATTCAAGAAATTCTCTACTTTTGATGATATTGTGAATGAAAGCCTGTAAAATGTAAAATAGTACATGGGATTTAAAAACTAGGGGAATTTAAATTTCAAAAAACAAATTTTCTGAAATATTTAGCCAAAATTCATATATCCCAAGACGATATCCCATATTGTATTCTTGTTACATGTAGGCTCGTACAAAGGTAACAAGAGAAAAGAGTAAAACCAAGAAAGTTTGTAAATTTTAACAACATAATTTATTTCCCTAGAAAACAACGTAAAACTAGGAAATAGGACTCACGGTTTGTGAATACAATCCAAAATTTAATCCTAAGATTGAAAAAAATATAAGTCCTATCACTAAACAGTTATAATTGAATCCGGGTTTGAATCTCGATGAAATTCCTATATTGAGGCGATGACGTCAGATGATGTCTGTAGTGATGGTAACATATCCTCGATTGAGTCACAGTTTATAATGTTTCCGTTAAACTCCAGAATAAATTTCCTCTTAATTTCTTTCTCCCAGAACGTTTATAAATATAAAGCACTTGTTTAGTTTTCTAGAGAATAAATTATTAAATCCAAAAAAAAATAGATGAACTTCAAACAATCTAGCAGCAACAATAAAAACCTCTTGAGCCCTCAAGGTTTAAAATACAATTCAATAGATCTAGTAGAAAATGGCTGTTTTATGCCTCGATTTTAGATCACATGGTGGTTCACGTGACAGGCTACGTGATTTACAATTTGAACAGCCAATAAAAAAAATGAAAATTATAACGTAGGCAAGAACAGCCCTATCTAAGAACCAAATTCTCACACTGAAAATATATAAAAAAGAAAGGCTGTTTATAATTCAGCTAACAAGCGGGCCGAAATGACCTTGGCAATAGCCAATCGTCTTCACTCGATGTTTACAAGATATATGAACCAGTGAGCTAAAAATAGTGCTGAAGAAATATCTTTACGTTCTATACAAACGGAATGTACTGGAAAAAATATCGAATCTCGTGAAAATAATCATTACAAAAAAAATGTAATGAAACAAAATTAAAATAAAAAAAGAATTTTAAACTAACACACAAGTAATTAAATTACATATACGTAACACGATACACAGTAATCTCTATGTGTTTGCAATAAGACGATGCGCAGGTATATTTTCGTTTTTTCTATACATTGTTTATCTGAATTAAAGCACATTTTAGTGAACTCAGACGATACACAGTAATACCTAAATGTTTTCTATACATATGGCACACTATTTATGTGTATTATATAATATTTTAGTAATCTATATGTATTTTGTAGACAGACGATCCCCTGCTTATGTAAATTACGGCACCTTTAAGTAATTTGTGTTTTCGATGCGAACGATACACTGTAATCTCTAAGTGTGTTCTCTACAGACGATTCACTGTAATTCCTAAGTATTTCTACAGACGATACACTGTAATCTCCAAGTGTTTCTATACAGACGATACATAGTAATACCTACGTATTACTATAGAGACGATACACAGTAATACCTAAGTATTTCTATACAGACGATACACAGTAATACCAAAGTACTTCTTTACAGACTATACACAGTAATACCTAAGTGTTTCTATACAGACGATACACAGTAATCTCGAAGTGTTTGCTATACAGACGATACACAATAATATCTATACAATGTTTAAATTGCAGGACCTTTTAGTAATCTCTGTTTTCTATACAGATTATACACTGTAATCTCTAAATGTTTTCTATACAGACGATACGCAGTAATCCCTAAGTGTTTTGTACACAGACGATATGCAGTAATACCTAAGTGTTTTGTATACAGACGATACGCAGTAATACTTAAGTGTTTTCTATACAGACGATACGCAGTAATACTTAAGTGTTTTGTATACAGACAATATGCAGCAATACCTAAGTGTTTTGTATACAGACGACATGCAGTAATACCTAAGTGTTTTGTATACAGACGATATGCAGTAATACTTAAGTGTTTTGTATACAGACGATACGCAGTAATACCTAAGTGTTTTGTATAGAGAATATGCATTGTGTTGTGAATTACAGCACCTTTGAGTAAACTGTAAGTGTTTTCCACACAGACATAGCCACTAAATGTTTTCCATGCAATAATCCAATAGTTTATTATCGTAATCATTTATATGCCTACATAATACATATTACAAATGTTACAATTAGTGCGTATTATCAAAGGCTATATGTAATGTTTTAAACAGAACCTCAGAACAGTAAACGTCAAAGAGCTGGGTAGAAGAGGATGTATAAGTATTACCAACCTTTGTAATAAATTACTCTAGAAACAATAATCTATCCCTTATTTCAAACGCTTAATAAGGACATTTCGCTACTGAATGTGTTTTTTTCTTATTTTCAGAAATTATCTATTCAATGTATTTGTATATCGACCGTTTATTCTAGAAAATCTTTCGAATTATTTTTACACGTAACACATTGCAACACATATACATTTTTTATATGTACTGTATTACTTATTAGTAATCTCTAAGTCTTTTCTATACAGAGTATTGTTAGGACTCTATGGTTCTAAACTAAGTAACGAAAAAAGCAAACCCACAAGTTTAGTAAACTTCAACAAATAATTTATTTCCGTAGAATACATAGTGAAAATTTAAAGGAAACTTACAGTATTGTGAATTAAATCCCAAGTACGCCTAAACATTCTATCACAAGTTCTAAACAATAGAGTAGTCAAAATGAATTTCAGTATTGAATGTGCTGATGTGCCAATAGTCTTTAATGAGCTAATGTGCCAGCAGTCTTGAAGTACCACAATAATATGAGTCAAAATATTCTTAAGTGTTTTCTATGCAGACAGTACATATTATTTTCACCTATGCGACAGAGAAACCTAACTGTTTTGATAAACTTACTTTTCCTATCTCAATCTGGTTGTCTCAGTCCGGTCGTCTCAGTCGTGGTGCCCATGTGCTGGAAACTACTTATAAAAAGAACCCTTGTTGTCTTCTGCTTTGCCTGACGGAGTTGTTATAAAATCAAATAACTACAACAAGAGATATATAAGAAAAATAAATTCACTCGTAAAGCAACTTAAGGTCTCTCCAAATTTGATAACACACCATACAAAACATTTTGAGAGTGACAGACACACACGCACTCGAAGTCGAGCAATTTGGTATTATGCTAGAAACTATAGTTCGTTCCACACAGAATAGCGAATTTTGTCCTATATGTAACTCAGTAAATTTTCAGGTACCTACGTCGTATTACATACTTCGTGTGGAGTATTAATGCGCGGTATTTACAGAAGAACAGCACGTGGTTCGAGACTCTCGTTGTGCAATACTTCCAACATATAACAGTTATTACTTTTTCCTTGGTTTTTTTTCCCCTTTTCTTAGAGCGCCATGTATAGCTTGATTCCATTTAGATAATTATTCAGATTTTCATAAAAGAGTACAAGACCTTATGACCACTATATAACGTGAGAGGCAATAATGGTAGGTGATTAATACTGTATGTATTGAATCTGTTAACTATATTGCAAAGTGGAGGTATATTTAAATTGTAAAACATAGGGTGAGATAATAATATCAAAGTCGGCCTTTGTACCAAGACAACGAAATCCCAGTCGCTGGTATGCATTATTAGTCTCCCCTCTCGGCAGAGCCTCATGGGGAGACAAATAATACGATCCCTTGACTAGGATTTCATTGTCTCGGTGCAAACACCAACATAGATTTTATTAATCTCTAAGTGTTTCAATACAGACGATACACATTAATATCTAAGTGTTTCTAAACAAACGATGCACAATATTCTATAAGAGATTGCTATACAGACCATGAACAGTTATATCTTCGTGTTTTATGTACTGTAAGTGGACACACTGTTTATATGAATTAGCTAAATCAGCAAAATAAGTTTGTTCTTTGACATTATCCATATGAGTAAGCAAAATCAACGAGTTTGACACAATACAAAAAAAACAAAAAAAACATAATAGCAAAAATATGTTTGGAATTTTACATATGACAAAAGCCAGTATCAGTATCTATGATTTTAAAGCTTCTAATTTAGGAGAGGAATGTAAGTCGCTGATCACAAATATCATAGTTATTGCGCTAGCTACAAACGATTATATTTTAAGAAATATTTAGCTTATCTTTGACAGTTTATGTTGATGCCTTTGTAATTATCTTACCTTGGATAAAGATAAGCGTCTGTCAGATTATGTTTCGTTACCTTATATATCTACTTTTCAGACCGACATTTTTCGTTTAAGCAATAATATTATTATTATAAGAGAAACCAGTCAGGGATTAGTAGAACGTGCCAGATTGGTAGCTAATGATAGAAAACGTTTTCCTGTTTTACAAATGTTTTGATATAAGGAACAATGACAAAATAAGACTTGGTTTTAATGAACCCTTTCCGTTCAAACGTGATGATGATGATGATGATGTATATTAACAGACACGGAAAGAGTCTTTGATGTTTCATAAACCTATCATACTGCCCTTGTTTTACTAAACGTCACAGATCATGTTATATATGATAGATGTATCTTTTTGAAAACAAAATGGCTTAACCCTTTATCCACGATAATGAAATCTGTCGGCTGTTTTTAACTGTACTTTCAACACATTATTGAATATATCAGTTTGAAGGTAATGGAAGCTAGGTTCCTTTCCCAAAGACAGGCAACCAACCATGGAGCTCATTGGTTGGTGTCCAAACCTTGATCCTTGGATTACGAGTCATATGCTTTTCCAACCGTGCTACCTTAACATCATGTACACAGTATGATTAAAATGGGATATATATAACTATACTTTTTCAGAAAATCTTTATGTGATGGAATGATGTTGTACATGTAAATAAGGTACAACGCAATTACAGCTATGTCTATTTCTCAGAGGGTTTTGCTTTATTTTTATTTGGTATTCTGTCTATTGCAAAACAGCAGAGCTTTAATCATGCCAACGCAAGTTTAGTAAAATGCTTAGCCTGAGACCACTCCTTTGTAGCCAATTAGCGCTGATCCAATAGTGGGAATCGAACTCATATCATTCACGTCATGAGTCCATTGCCTTAACTACTGAGCTAGCACAGTTTCTCAGATGGATTAGGTCCCATAAGCTATGTTAGTGAAAGGTCAAACCGACAAGTGATATTCCTCAAGCTATGCACATTGCAAAGAGTGAGACAGTTTCCTAAATGAAGAATGGCTAACAGATAAGGGAGAATAGATCATATCTGTATGACGTAAGATCTTGGTTTTGCCATTATTTTCCTTTTTCTTCATTCCAATGAATATGTGAAAAAATGCATAGTAATTCTCAGGCCTTGTGAATGTTTTGTAAACAGTTTTAACTAAAATGCATAGGAATTCTCAGGCCTTGTGAATTTTTTAAAACAGTTTTAACGATCTTTATGTGGAATGCATAGACATTGTCCTTTGTTTTATTCATAAAGTGATGCTTGATGGTGAGTTGATTACACCATACTAACAAGGAAGCACCTTTATTTCACTGATTACATGACGTATATTTTCAACAAGATAGAAATACGTCCACATTGAAAGAAATGAAATTTAAAATTCAAAGCTAAAACACAGGAAATGATAGTTCCACACTTCACCCAAGAATTTGGGCCAAATGTTATTTGGGAATTTATTATAAACTGCAAACCAATGGATACTATTTCCTTCAAAAAGTCTTTCGTACTAAACAATAAGGACTTCCTGTCATATTCTGTGGCAGCATATCTTTGTTAAAACGACCTCTAAAATATTTCATCTTTTATTTTTAGTAGTTTTTTAATTTGTACAGTTGTACGAATGACTATCTTTTGATTACCTTTACTTCGAGTCTGTGATAATTTTAATTCTCTTCCATAAATGGCTAGGAATCAATGTCCCTGATAAACCAGCAATCAATGTACCAATACACCCACCTTGTTTACTCTGTTTTAATGGTGTACGTGAAGTTTTTTTTTTAATCGGGACGGTACTATTTTCATTTTACTTTAATAATACATTTTTGTTTTTTCTCAGCTTCAGTTTGTTACCGGTAAGACTTGCTGAGGTTTTTTTTTTTTATATTCTCGTAATTTGTCTTTGATGTCGTATTAGATTTTTAAAAAATTCCATATTAGAACAGTCATATTCTTATATTATATTAAATAAAATAGTTTTGATGTCCTTCCTCGTTTTTATTCCTTAATACCAAACCCAGCCGTGTGATTTATGTTGTCCCAGTGATAGCACATGTAGCGGCGGCTAACCTTAATGTTGGAAGCTTCTTTCCTAATAGAGGAAATAGTGTTGGTATAAGATGTTTCATAAATGGTAAAACAGCACTAATGAAAATTCCTTGTTTTGTTTAAAGACAATTTGTTAGCCTTACTAAGTTCTTTTTGCCATAAGAAATTTTGAAAATGGCAGTTTATTCATAAAAAATTTCATCGGTGCCACCAAAAATTGTCAACCCTTTCATGATATTTATATCGATTGGTTGTGCTATGGGTCTTAACAATATCATCGTTTTGATGCTGTATTGAATTTGACCCTGTGACTTTAATCATGTATATAGCTTATATAATTATATATTAATATTCATCTTACCATCTACAGTATTTATTCTTATATATTTAAGACAGAAAATAATTATTGATTATGTCGGAAGACAGGAAGAAAATATAGTTACAGCAGGCTCTAATCTACCCGAAAATATGTTTGTCACATCCGATACGTTTTGCGAATGTACTCGATAAGATATCTAACATCGGAATGTCGACGGGAAACCAAATTCCTATGTAAAATGACGGAGGCATTATGGCGACCCGCCATTTGTTTCACTTGGCATACCGATCTAACATATTTTTTCTTGTTTATCCTTCCACCATATCAGATGTAAAACAACAAAATGTAATACATTCAAATTGACCTGTGCACGTCTAACCTAGTATATATTCCTGGTGGCCACGTTTTGCAATAGTTATTGGTTCGAGGACTGATACTAAAGGTAAGAAATTTTATTTTACTCTGACAGTTTGAACCAGAACGAATTAGTTGGTATTTTGACCATTACGAACGATTACGGCAGTAAAATAAACGTGTTAGTCATTCTAAAAGTAAATTACATGTATGTACGACAGCACATTGTAGATAAAATGCAGTACAATGCATGATTTGTTCTATTATTTTATAATGAAGAGTACAATACAGGCATACCCACATAAATACTTAGTTTGTCTGTTGACGGCATTATTGACATTACACACTGGAAAAAAAAAAGAAAATATGAAACAGATAACAGGACAAACAATAAACTGGTCAAGAAAAGTAACAATGCAATTTATCCAGGATAAATGGCTGTAGAAAACAAAATTGTACTTCCTGACCTACCCAATTACCAGTATTGCGTAATTGGTCACATTTGAAGCTAACAAAATTAACAGCTTAAGCAATTGCATTGTTCTCTGTTATCTGTCATTGGTTATTTTGTGAACAGAACATAACTACAAACACATGCATGTTGAACTGCAGTATTTAGGAGAATGTAGCGAGAAATGAAGATTTAAGCTGTTTGTGAAATGGAAGAGAAGTGAATAAAAAAGCATCTGGAAATCCTATTGTTAACGACTATATATTCGATGAATAGTGTTACTTGACAAATTGATATTAATCATTAATTAAACAGTCATTTCGAGAAATCAAATGAAAATTGGCATTATCACAATTATTGTTATAGACAAAATGGTCGCACACCTAAAAAGCGAACGCCTGAAAATGTTGGTAAAGACCGTGAGTGTGCCTCGTTTACAATGGGGTGTAACTCACAATCAGAAAACGTGTCATCGTATGTCAAATACAACTTGCAAAGCTAAGTGTTCGTATTGTTTTGCAAATACAAAAATAAATAATTCATTATTATATATATAAAATTGTATTTGAAGGTACATTTATACATGAAAGCCCATTTGGGATCGATGCAACGGAATAAAAGCAGTCAATTAGGTCTGGTATAGGACAATTTGGAAATTACAACCGACTGATTGCGAGTTCTCAATACTCGCGACACTATAGATCCTAATAAAAATGTAGGGATGAATACTATTTAATTAGAAATAAATTCACGCATTTAGCAAGTCAAAACAGCGTTTGGTTACAAACACTGAGAATTTAAGGTAAATAAAACCTCTGGCTCTGTTTGTCTAAGACTTATGAGTAATGAAAAAGTTCCTAGATGGAACAAATTGATTCGAGTGCAAGATATATTGATGGGTTGTACGTTTTTCATAATTACTAGAAACCATCATATTTTTTGTTAGTGACTGTGGTACACTTTTCAGATTTCTCGGGTAATTTATTCAGGATGTATATTTATCTCACTTGTTAACCATAACCAAAATTGTGCGGTGTACACGTTCTATCCTGGTTTTAGAATTACAGGGATATGCCTCGTCTCTGCCCTGCAAAACATCTATGTTGTGTCATATTTAGCTACATTAAGCATTACCTGACGTACGTAGTTTTTACACTACACTACACTACACCTTGTAATTGTTTTTTGATTCACAGATTAAATACTTATCTTTACATTTTGTAAGATATATGAATGTGTACTGATGTAATGTAAAATTTGACTTTGTTGCTAGTAATAATAGAAAATTGTGATGAATGTAAAACATCTGAATTTAATAAAAAAAAATCAGCTCAGCAGTCAGCGGTATACCCTTTTTGAAAATCACTTCTACCATTTTAATCCGATTCCCATCGTAGTACACCTTCTTGATTCAGAGATGAATCAGCAGTTCGTAAGACTGCAAGCGCCGAGTTTCTTATTTTCATGTGTGTGTAGCACATGTGTAAGCATATGTCATATATTTGGTCTTTTTATAACACGTATGTAAATTGAGTGACAAACAGAAGTAATTTTGAAGCCTTGTTACTACACATATTATGCATATAAAACTTCTTCCAACGTTCGAAAACCCGTCTTCAAAAAGACGCCAGTCTAACTTAGATACTATTATATTGCTTCCAGGCTACGCTATATAGCAATAGAGTATAGACCATTGATTTCATTGATCAGTCGCACAAAAATGTCATACCTGGACTATGACGTCAGTATTATGGGTCACAATGATGCCACTGCGTCAGTCCATTCAAGTGATGAACGATGCTTCTTTCTCGCTACTTTCAGTAACAATGTCTATTTCGTCGTACAGTGTATATTAAATAGGAAATGAATAAAA